>CAJNOL010001122.1:0-79580 GCA_905250125.1 Rotaria sordida | reverse complement strand
GGTTAACTTATAAATTGAATATAATCATTTGACTGAAATATAATTTTCTATTGAAAAATCATCTCATTTATTATCTAAAAATAGTTCTTTTTAATACTCTTTTGATGTCTGATTCTCAGCAGACTAAACGTCGAAGATTGAAGGATCAAAGATGACTATAAGAATAAATAAGAACCATTTTTTTTTGTAGAAACAACAGAAGCTGGAAAATCAATGTATATTTCATATAGAAGTTGCCATAATGTACTTGATATGTCCAAATCAACGAATAACCTAAATATTGACCTCCAAACACTGCTCATTTTGAACATAAGTATCCTTTTCTCTATTTCAAATTTATGTGCATTAACTGTCGTATTACAAGGTCATATGTCCTTGTCAAAATAAACAAATGCGAACATGGAATGTTCTGTGTCAATATTACACACACACCTTTGAAACGACATTTGTCTTCTTCTCTTGACTACAAAAATATAATTAGTATTCCCTATTCCACATTACGAATTACTTAGTGTGGCCTCATGAGACATAAGACTATGAAAATAACTGGTAAAGATTTCATTTGAACGAAAACATCATGTATAGCAATGCCATGGTGATAAGCAGACAATGTTTCTTTTTTCTTTCACAGGATGTAACATTCATTATCATTTCCTTTTTTCTTCACATTTTCAGTATAGGTAGAGTCATTTTTTTTTGACAAAATGAAGGATTAGATTTATGTAAGTAATCTAAATTTTGATGTACTAGAAAATACTCAATTCCATTAACTATTCATAGGAAAAGTTACAAGTCATTATTCGTATTAAAAAAAAAAAGTAATCTAGATAATTGAAAAGTTGAATACTTCTCCATGCCATCAAAACTGCGCAAAATTCGAGGGATTTGTCGCGATTTACTATCCTAATCAATCGTGAGATTATGTTGCGATTAATCGTCTAAACTGGCGAGTTTTGCCAATTTTTTTTCCTGATGTTCATAACACAATCTCGATTTTTTCCCGAGTATCAAAGAAAATCGCAGTTATCCAAATCTATGGTTGCTCATAAATAGAGCACTACAATAAAAATAATGAAATATATTTGCATCGGTTTAAACAAATGGACCGATTTTTTAGTTAATGGTAGAAATTTATTCAAAGTTTTTTTCATACGGCTAAGATAAGCAAATACTATTGTTAAGTATAATTGTTGGTATCATGAAAGTAATTCTACCTGTTATCAAGTATAAAAGATATCTGTGAGCGTTTCATCGATAATTTGCCATTGTCATCAAAGAGAATAGTAAGAACAAGACAAAACGAACTTTATGAATGATTCTGTTTTGATGCACATAGGGCAAATTTTCAAAACTACTTAGTTTAAAAGTCAACAATTACAAAATTTTGAATTTTCAAACATGGAACACTGGTTTTTGCAAGAAATTTGGTATTTTGGCACCCAGTGGGCTCCAACTGTGTTTTTTATTTAAGGGGCACGAATTATAGTTTTTAAACTGACTAATCTTGACAACTTGCTCTGTATACATCAATACAGAATCATTCATAAAATTTGTTTTTCCTTGTTCTTATCATTCTCTTAAATGACAAAGTATGATTTAAGAGGATCCTCTTAAATTATACTAATCAAATTAAATTGTGTGTCACATCGTTGGAAATGTTTCTTTCGGTTAACGGCGTATGAATTTTACGGCACAATGTCAGATGTTCAAAGTGAGCTAAGCAGCGACATTACTTGAGAAACAGATACACTAAATCAACAAATAGTTTTTGCAGCATCTTTTAAAAGCTATATTAGAACAATGAAGATTGTTATTTATGGTTGGACATTTGTCTATCAATGAAAACTGTAGAAAAATCTTCATGAAGTAATTTTCAAAAATCAAAAAGCTTGAAATTTACTATTTCAATTTCAAATCCACATAGACGCAACTAACAAGATAGGGAAGAAATACAACTTTTATTTCTTTTTTTATTCGATTCAGATTTTCAGTTGTCAAAGTCTTTATCAAGAACAAGTAGGTGAAGTTAGCACCAAATTCGAGAAACTTCATTTCAATTTCTTCGAAGAGGTTGTTATCACGATTCCATACATCTTCCAAGTACAATTCAACCATCTCTATTCAAAAGTTTTGTCAGATTTTCGATAGTTTCAAGCATAGTAGTGAAAATTATAATGTATCCGTATCATATCTTTTATTCTTCTTCCATATTTCAGAATATTCATACAACATTTGTTCAAAAAGTTGTCTTACTCAATCAAGTTTCTCTAGATGTAAGAGTATAAACAGATTGGATGAATTATCCTTTTAACACATTCAAGAACATCAAGATCTACATAACATTTCAAAGTCTATTGTGTTTATCAACTTAACATGAAAATCTTATATCATTTAGTCTGTTCGTTTGAAAGTCAACAGATTAATAAGAATATCTAGCGATGTAAAGACCATGTACATACGAGAAATACTTGCTGCATATGTTATTGTACTTTTGCAGAGATTATATAGTCGAAATAACTTCAATCAAAATATTTAGCTATACAAAACTGAAGATACTAATTGTGATCATTTACCTAGATGAATCAATGATAAGACTATGTTGAATATTATAGAAGTTGAGACTAATCAGATTCAATTTTCGTAGTTTCTACATATTCTATAACTAGATGAATAATATTCATAAAAAGGAATCGTAGATTTACTTGAATAAAACTTGCTAGCTCTCTCATTTCTTATACTATCAAAGTTTCCTACAAAACACAGATTAAACATCAATAATGGAAAATATTATCAAGTTTACGTCTATTCTCTTGTATTTGTATCGATATTGATTATTTTTTGTTCTCGAATTTATATAATGACGAAGGCGCTTTCATGTTTTTATGAAACTAGATCCAACTTATCTTGGCAAAGTCTATAGAATGAGATGTGGCTTTTGGATTCAAATTTTGAAATGAAATTTTTCTAACATCATCTGACTTCTAGAAAAGGTCTTTAAACAACTTATATAGAATAATGCTGAAGAAGTGAAGTAGTTATGTCATTACATAGTAAGAAAATGAAAAAGTCTCTTCATTACATAATTGAAATACAAAAACGTATGAAAAAAGAGGAAAAATCATTTTAAAAATTATATATTTTGATTTAGAAATAGGATGATCTATATCAAAAATATTGTCTGTTACGACTAAAGTTAATAAGCTTCGTTTTTTTTTATATACTTTTAAGATGATTATGTTGAAAATAAAGACTTGATTTGATAAATTTGAACAAGAACTTTGATGAAATGCAATTATTTTCCATGGAGAGACTCATATTTATAATACATATTGAATTTGTGACGCTTCAGAAGATCATGAGTGGTTAGCCCGTACAACATAGACGTTAGGCAAGCGTTATAGTCCATTTATGAAAACATATCATGGAGCCAGAGGAAAGATTTGTTTTTGTAGTTTGTGACGTTATTGATCATGATATATGCCGAAAACGTTATGCAGATAGGGCAGTAGAATATTTTTTATATTGCAATTTGTCACGTAGTATGTTCAAGTTCCAACGATCTTCACTGGATTTACTAAATAAAAAGATGACAAAAATGAAACAAGACGTTCGAAGATTGCCTTACTGATGCCAAAAGTTGGCCATATGAATCGATATTATCAAATTATGAGAATATAACGAATGTGATGGAATTTTGTTGCTGTGAAATTCGATCTTGGTATGCATTATCGTTCATTCTTCAGTTGGCACATTTTTTGACAAACTATAAAGGTTTCGACTACTAAATATAGCTGTTGTACAACTTGGTTGAATTGTTATTGAAATCGTTCCAATATTCTTCGAATAAATTATATTCTATTAGGAGAAAATCCAACTACAAAACAGTTCTATGCACTTTTAAGATGGAAAATCAGACGATCTATATGATAAAGTGCTCTTAGATATATGTAATGGTGCAGAATTTGTCGATAAAATGAAAAATTTCTCACAACGATGCGAAATTCTTCAAAAATTTCTGCTACTGTGAAAATAAGACAAATGCTTTGTGTTAAGCATATCGATATTCAGCAAAGTCAAGAGAAAATAGAGCTACTATGCATTCGAAATAGGAGTACTTAAAAAGTAAATTAGTTGCCTCAATCATTGAATAATTCTGATAGTCTTGGTATTTGTTTATTTTAGAAACGATTAATCACAACTGTACAAGAACGTAAAACTTTCCATGTCTGATATTGTTCGCGTTTCTTCGAAAATAACACTAGTTGCTTTAAGTCGTGGTCGAATTGTCGAGGTCGCGATGATGGATTAAAGGCAAAAATGAGATTGACGGGTTAGATTGAGAATAGGTTTGACAGTTAGAGTGATGACGAGGAAGGTAATCAGTTGAGCTAACTTGCTATTTTGCCCTTAGCGATCGCAATACAGCTTGTGACAAACATTCTGCTCATATGTATTAGAACAAAAAACAAAAGACAGATTCACCTTAACAGTGGTAGAAGCAAACGAAATGCACGAATACGGTCCACATTTGGGGGACACAAGCAACTTGAACAAAATGTAATATGGAATGTATACATATGATGCACTCAGTGGTAAAATGAATAAAAGAAAAAGTAGTTGAACTATTCTCTATTGGGTTATAAATGACAAAATTTTGTGCACGAACTTCATAATTGAATTGCTATAAGATAAAATTTGATTCGCTAATTTTCTACATTAAAAAATGTTCTTATAGTCAATAGTCTCCCAAATACTACCATCTATGGGCATGGATGCACTTGAGTAGATTCTGTACATCTGAATATATAATTCAAAAAAACGTTGGTCTTAATATGCGAATTGCTAGAAATGAAAAATGGTTTGTCGAAAAAATTCAGTTTTGGTATAGAACCTATCGAGTTTAATGCAAGTAATTTCTGATTAAATTTACTGATTCGTAAAAAACATCACATTTCAGTGCTTTTTTTAGCTCTCTTTTTTTCCAAACCTCCTCAAAATTCATATGTTTATGTTTTCTCTTACGATTTTATTTTATTTTAATCAACTCTGAATTTGATTGCTTTTAATTGAGCCAAGGTGGTTTCGATAGTGTGACACAATAACATCTACTGATTTCAGGTTTCTTTTTCGTCAAGAATTGAATCTTTCAGTTTATGACAATCATACTCACCTTGATCCTTTGTGCGATGGCCTTGTTAATTGCCAAGTTATGTCGATTTTGTCATAACTATTGAATTTATGTGAGTATTTCATAGCAAATCTTTTGAGAAAAAATTATAATTTATTTAGTGTAATTATGATACATGCTTTCAAGTATAATATAAAGTTTTCAAGTTATTATGTCACGCATATTGAGATGATACATCTTCGGGTATGATTGTAGTAGATCTGAAAAGTGATAAACACCGTCATCTTTTTTCGTTTCTGTCAATTATATGTTCATCTTGCTCTTTCGATATTTAATGCACGTGGAGAAATATATATATATGTATCATTTGTAATGTTCTATGTAAACATATTACAGATATTGAATCGTCTATTTTGATACTATTTGTTACGGACATGAATAAACTTCAGTTGCACAATCAATAAATAAGTGTAAAAAAGCACATATATTTTCCACATCCATATTAATTGTCGCTGCATTGTTCATAGGACAATAATATGTGTCTCTTTTATGTCTCATTAGTAATAGAGTTGCAGTTGAATATCAGGTTAAACTCTCTACTGAGCATTCATTCATCGTTTTGTTTTATTCGCACAGTTACATATAACTACTGTCTGTTAAAAAAGAAGCTGGTCGTGAGTATTTTTGCAATAACTCGTTAACGGTAACAGCTAGCGATCTGCGGCTTTCACCAACTGAAAGAGTAGAAGTTTGGACGTCTTTTTCTCTGATAATACATAAGACGAAATCCTTTTAAAAGTGATTATCTTCGAAAAACATTCAAAAGAATACATGAAAATGACTTTCTATCTAGATAAAATTTTGATTTTGCCATTTGATTCAGATAGAAGGGTCTGAGATCTAATACAATGCACTTTTTTACTTTTCATTACATTTTTATCGAAATTCCACGCTATTATAAGAAAAGTGAGAAAACTTATTAAAAAAAATCAACAAAATTCCCTATTATTTACGTATATAAATACATGATTCAATTTGCTCAATGTTAGAATGTAATAGGAGAACCATTTGCATTGTATCCTGAACTATAGATCTCAGGTCTCTCTATCTAAATCAAAGGGCAAAATCAAAATTTTATCTAGATGGAAAGTTATTTTCACGCATTCTTTTAAATGTTTTTCGAAGATAATTACTTTTAAAAGGATTTCGTCTTATACATTATCAGAGAAAAGATGTCCCAACTTCTACTTTTTCAGTTGGTGAAAGCCACAGGTCGCTAGCTGTTACCGTTATCGACTTATTGCAAAAATACTCACGACCAGTTTCTTTTAACAGATAGTGGTTATAGAATATGTAGAAACTTCAAAAATTGAATCTGATTAGTCTCAACTTCTATAATATTCAACATAGTCTTATCATTGATTCATCTAGGTAAATGATCACAATTAGTATCTTCAATTTTGTATAGCTAAATATTTTGATTGAAATTATTTCGACTATATAATCTCTACAAAAGTACAATAACATATGCAGCAAGTATTTCTCGTATGTACCTGGTCTTTACATCGCTAGATATTCTTATTAATCTGTTGACTTTCAAACGAACAGACTAAATGATATAAGATTTTCATGTTAAGTTGATAAACACAATAGACTTTGAAATGTTATGTAGATCTTGATGTTCTTGAATGTGTTAAAAGGATAATTCATCCAATCTGTTTATACTCTTACATCTAGAGAAACTTGATTGAGTAAGACAACTTTTGAACAAATGTTGTATGAATATTCTGAAATATGGAAGAAGAATAAAAGATATGATACGGATACATTATAATTTTCACTACAATGCTTGAAACTATCGAAAATCTGACAAAACTTTTGAATAGAGGTGGTTGAATTGTACTTGAAAGATGGATGGAATCGTGATAACAACTTCTTCAAAGAAATTGAAATGTACTTTCTGGAATTGGATGCTAATTTCACCTTCGTGCAAAGTACTTGCTCGCGATGGAAGAGTAAGAGCAAGAAATAGTCTACTCTGGTGCATACTGTTTATAAGATACGCTTGCCGAGAACCTGTAACTTCGTATTAATACTAGAGATGAGTCCCGAAATGATTAGAATAATGGAAACGAAGTTACATTTAGAAACTATTCATGTTAGAGATATGATTGAAGGGTGTCAAACAATTTTCGATCTTGCTATTCAGTTCACATTCACAGTGATATTATAGACGCTGATGAAACATGGGTAGAGTCTCATATTTTATAAATTATTTACTTCAAACATATGGATCATCGATGGAATTATTTTCGAAAAATAAATTATGTTGATTATATGTGGGATCGGAAAGTTAAGAACACAGCAGTATTCAGTTTGTTTTTGGCTATCTAAATATTGAATAAGAAAATATCCTTAAATATTACTTGTCATTTGTCTTATGCTATTTATTTTTTGAAAGAATAAAATGAATGGTCAGACACATCAAACAATTGAACACATGCGTGAAAATTTAGCTGATCCTGTTTGTATGATTGTTTGTTGTTCGAAGTGTACATAAGCTCATTCACCTTTTGTACATTCTCACGTACATAATATTATGTGACATCAAAAACGAAATAAATTTTCTAATTAATTCAATTGAAAATGTCCATCAAACTATTAACATTTTTATTAGACAATTCTATCGAAAGAAAAAAAGAAAGAAGCATCAAGATGAATGTGTTTTTGTAAATTTTGCTGTTCGATCAAGTATTTGTTTAATATCATCTGGTGAATAGTATTCTACTTGATTTCCTACTGGTGTATTTATTGTTGTTGATTGTTGATATTCTTTTATTTCAATCCTATTTCTATAGAGTTTTAAACGAAATAATTCTTCTTGAATATCATTTGCTAAATTACGTTGATCTTCAATTCTTTTTTCATTCCATACCCACATACACCAATCAATTGCAGCTGTAATATATCTATAGAAAAAAAACATTAAATTAAAATTATTGTTTATTTGTTTACTTACTGTTCATAACAACCGGGTTGAGCAATACCATCGAAAATATCAATGGTTGTTTGTTTTTTCTTATCTGTTATTCGACATTGAAAATCAACATATGGATTTATCTAATGAGAGAAAAAAATATATATATCGTGCAAATAGAATTTCAAGAGTATGACATTTTTTCACTCATACCTGACAGGAATGGACTTGTTCAGGAGTCATATTAAGAATAAAATCATTAGAAAATTTTATCTGAACGTGATTATCAAGAAAATATTTGAAATGTCCAACATTAGCAATAGATGTTTGTCGAAAAATTTTATCTTCATCATCAATTTCATTTTCTAATGAAGATAATTTCTATGAACAAACAAAGACATATAAAATATTTTTTGTTAGATAAAAAAAATATTTTTAATTTACCAATTGTTCAATATTATTATCAATATTATTATCTAATACAACATCTTCTTGCAACCAACATGGTTGTTCTTGAACACGTCGAGTCATACTAAGTAGTCTTTGACGCATAGTAGATATGAAACGTATTATTTGTACGAGTCGTTCATTGTGAGGTGGTATGGCATGTTCAGATAATGTTAATAAATGACATTGCTTTTTTAAAAAAATGACAAAAAATAATAATAATTGGAACTTTAAATGAATAAAACAAAAGCTCTATTTTAATATGATATGTTCGAAAATTGAAAATGGGAAATCATCTTGATCTCATTGAGTAGTCCTGAGCTGTATCAAATAGTGTATTCTTGTTTTCATATTAGATTATCAAAAGACATGCAAATACATGTACTTAGTAAGTTGTATGACATATGAAAATGTAATATATCTTAATTTTCATCCGATACACTTGTCTACGTTTCTAATACTAATCTTACAGATAATCTCATGAGTAATATCGAAGTTTATATTAAACAAACTTTCAAAATCTTAGTATGTATTTCTGGATAAAATAAAGTTCTATGGATTTCATTCCTTTCTATCCTCGAAAATATTGCATTCAAAGCTTTTTAAAAAAGCAAAATGTTGAATCATTTTATGAAATTATTCAATTTTTCAGAATTAGGAATCAATCTACATATTACTTACTTGAATGTCGTCGTATCCGACAGAGAATAACTCAACTCTTCTTTCTTAATCACTTTCATCCTTCAATATATCCCCGATTTTCTGAACATATGACATAACTCTATTTTGTCTTATAAAACTTTCATAAAAATATTTTCTTAACCAGGATTTTTCATAAAGTCGTCTTCTCTATAGCTGAGCTTCTTAGATCCTAATCTCATTGAATTTATTTGTAATTTTCTTCATTTCAACACTTAAAATAGATCATATACCTCATTTTTAATAGAATAATAGTTATAAAAACTTGATTGAATATTACAAGTAATAACATAATCAATTAAATGTTCATTATTTTCATCCATAATAAATGCTTCTATACTTGTTGGATTCTCATATTCTAATCTATATGTAATTGTTGTTGTTTGTAAAATATGTATATCAGCTTCAAGCATCATTTCATGATGTAAACGATGACGATGAGCTTTTGAACATGATGAACTTGGTAATGGTAATGGAAGTTTAAAATTCCATTCATTGTCATTATCATCTTCAACATCAAATGAAGTTTTATTATTTGATAATTGTTCAATAAGTTGAAGGCATTTATGAACAAATTTAGATAGATAATTAGGTAATTTTTGACATGAAAAACATCGACGAACAGGTGCAAATATATGAATATATTTTGTTGGAATATCTGTATCATTTTCTTGTTTTGTTAAAATACGTGAAACTTGTAAAGGATGAGTTATATAAATAATTTGTCGACATTGAGGAATATCAATTCGAGCTCGACCACATAGAGATGTCCAAGACCATGTTTGAGTTGGATCATCATTAGAAATAGTTGGAAGAGAAATATTTGGAGACCAACGAACATGTGTAGCAGTACCTGTTGATTGCTAAGAAAAGAAAACACATTCCGAAAAAAAAATCTGTCATAAAACTAACTAAACTTACATAACATTGATTCGAATCAACAAATGTTGGAACAAGAAATGGTTGTTGAGCATAAAGATTACGAAATGTTAGAATAGATCGAATATGAGGTATTAATGTACTTGTTGTATATATTGTACGATGTTTTGTTGTCATAAGACCTGTTTAAATATAAAATAATCAAATAAGAAAAAGAGATGAAATTGAATTTACCTTGTGTATGATTGCTTTGTTGAACAACATATTCAGTAGCACATGGTGCAAGAAAAATTTTCATACCATCAGAAAATGTCGCTTCAACTGCATCATTTGTATACATGATGAATTGTTTGGCCATATTTAGATCCTTTTCCATTATTGAAAAAGAATAGTTGTCCAACGATAAAAACTAAAGATCCATCCATTAAAATGGATAGAATCGATGGTAACGGAATCATTGGCAGAGTTTTGATCATTGAATTCAAGGACAAAAAAATCGAAATTTTTTTCTCAATTTTTTATATTACAAATAAAAGTTATTTAGAACAAAAATACAATCATTTTTGAAAAAATAATATATTTGTAATCTAGATGGCGCTAGTTTGTCATCAAGAAAAGCATGCACGATTAAGCGTTTTTTCATATAGACTACATCATCATATTAGATTTAAAAATATTCCTCATATTCTTTAGTTCTCGTCTGTTTTTTGAAATTAGCAGCCGTTCCCGGTAACATTGTTGCATAGTTTTTCCAATTATATCAGTAGTTTTATTGGGAAGATACATACAAAACGTCAAAATAAAAAATGCAAGATCAAGTGTTCCATATACTGATTCCAGTTGTCGTTTTAATAATGTTTTATTTTTGATTGAAATTGCGGTAAACTCGTATTGCTGCTCTTAATTTTCACAGAAAAGTTATTTTAAAAGAATCTAATTGATTCTTATGGTAACTACAAACATAGGCATCATGGAAGCAAAATAAATTATTTATGAAAAACTGATATGAATACTAATGAAATGATTTGCATAAATAATGAAAACAACATTTATGTCAATGTAGGAGATCATTTTAATTTAGTCTCTTGATAGAGATCAAAAATAATCCAAAATCTTATCAATAGATTTATTAAAAATTCTAATAAATTAACTTTCTATCAATGTTTTTGGTTTTCTTCTTTCGTATTATTTATCAAACAGAATCTGTTTCTCATCAATCAATATCTACTTAATAAAAAATATATAATTTGTATTTATAAAATTATTTATTTGTGTAGACCAATTAATATTTCGTGAATATTTATCTCACCAAAAATTTGGCTTTTTTTCGCATAGGGAGCTATGTATATATTGATATTGAAAAACAAACACAGACAAAAAAGATAAACAAAATATGCTGTTGAAATGTTTGAATTATATTACTCTCCCCATAATATTGCTCGTCTTTGTTTTTCGCATGAAGCAATAAATCGTCCTTCGGGGTGCCAAGCAACAGCATTAACGATTGATCTAGAATAAAAAAAACGAATTCTACGGAAAACTCAAGAAATCATTTCAAATAAACAATAATACGAAGGGATAAAAAGCAAAAGAATTAATCAATTTTAACCAATTGTTTTATATTTAGTTTCTCTTCTGTTAATGAACGAAATAAATTTGACAGAGAGTAAAATACAAACAAAACAATATCTTATCCAGAACATCTGAATTTTTTAAAGACTATTAGAAATTTGAGAAGAATGAGGTAATCTGATCGTTTCTATTTATTATTAAGTACTTTTCTAATGAATTACTTACGAATGTTCTTTATTAAGCACTTTTTCAATTTTTCCATTTGTTGTATTCCAAATAAATACTGATCCATCATTGCCACCAGCACATGCATAAGCACAATCAGGTGAAAGAACTGCTTTTATTGTATCTGATGCCACTTTAAAATCATCATGACTAAAATATATATCTATTTCAATTCATATTGTATTCAAAAAAATAAATAATTGTGTTATAAAGTGGAAGAGTTTTAACACTTTTCAGATACTCATTTCCGAGCAAGTTGCAACATTGAGTGACTATTAGTTCTTTAACTCACAAGCGAAGTACTCGAAGTGTTCTCTCGACTCAGAGCTCATATTTTTCTCACAAGTAGACATTAATGTCAATAGTCAAAATTTAAAAGGATTCGTACCTATGTGCTGTTGCAGCCGATTTATGAGCATTTTACTGGATTTTCGATTTCAGACAGGGCAATCATGGAAAAATCAAACGATGATATTTTGATCTGAAATTTTGCCTATAAAGAGATCTCATGGTTATTAGAATGTCATAAAAATTTCAGCCAAAAAGAATGCTTTATCCTTAAGATATTGGATAGCTAAAAAAAATGATCATATGTCTTAGAAAAGTTAGAAAATTGAACAGTTTTGAAAATTTAGTATCTCAAGAATAAAGCATTTGTTTTGGTTGAAATTTTTATGACATTCTAATAACCTTGACATCTCTTTATAGGCAAAATTTCAGGTCAAAATACCATCGTTTGATTTTTTCATAAATGCTCTGCCTGAAATCGAAAATCCAGTAAAATGCTCATAAATCGGCTTCAACAGCACATAGGTACGAATCCTTTTAGGCTTTGGCTATTGACATTGAAGTCTAATTGTGAGGAAAAAATGAGCTCTAAGTCGAGGGAACACTTCAGGTATTTCCCTCATCAGTATTTTATCCAGCGTGGGAGTCAAAGACATAGCGCCCATCGGAAAATCACGTTGGCCCTCTAAGAGTTCGTAATTATTGTAGCACATACTATGTGTCCATGCTCCTAAAAAATAGGTGTTTGCTTCCCTGGAAGAGAAAATCTGAAGAAAATTATGGCTTTAATCAAATGAAGAGAAATTATCTTAATATTTGTTTGAAGTTAACTAAAACTCATTGATCATTCCGTATAATTGATGGAAGTAAATTCTTGTGGAGTCTCATAAAAACTAAGTGGCAAATGTCGATGTGAAATTGGAGTCATGAACAAAACATATGTCGAGGGAAACAAGCGAAAATTTTCCACTTCACAGTACTCAAAGGATATGTCAACGCTACTCTCTAGAACGTTTTAGCTATTTCAAGTTTCCTATTAAAGTGTCTCATGAATCTTTATCACTGAAGTATTTGAGCTTTATTGCAAGAGAGACTTATATAAAATGAATGCAAATTGATCTGCTCGTGATATACGTCCATAGAAGACTTGAAATAGTAAAGAAGTTCTAAAGAATACCTTTGACAAATCCTTGAAATACGTGGAAGTACAGAATTTTCGCTTTTTTCTCCTTGACTTATATGCTCACTTGGAGTGACTAACAATACAGAGTATCACACTTCACTTCCTATATTCAGATAACTTACTATATATGTTTCTTTAGTTTCGAGATATCTAAGAAAAACTTAATTCTAATTTGTTGGTACAGACCTTAATCTTAGTAAAAATATCATAGTTTTAAAAGCATTGTTTATTGATTCGAGCTCTTTTCGAGTGTTTATAACTCGTTCTAGAACTTGCATCTACTGACACAAGAATTCGAAAATTTATTCCTGTACTTGTACTAAGTCCTTTTGTTTTTTTTTCTACTACTAGAAGACAGATCAAATTATAGATTTTAACAAACTTTACTTAATCGAACTTGTCAATAACTTAAATGAAAATACTTTTATTTTTGATTTTATTTGACTATTTCTCTTCAATAAAATAACCACATGAGGTGAACAAATCATTTTTCGAGTTATTGTAATATCTAGTCATAACTCGTTAGTTAGTTGGAGCGATTGTTTTATATATGATTCTTTATCGAACATAATCGATTTCTCGCGATAAGTTTTGGTTTCTGTTTTTTTAGTCTTCTTGATTGTTTGTCGAAAAACTTCAAGAAACTCTTGCAAGATTCTAATGACCTATTATTTACATACAAAAAGAAAAAGAATTGCAAGTCTTTACCTAAATGTTTGTATGACTCGATTTTCCCTGAGTTCAATTAATTTAAGTGTATCATCTCGTGAACAAGCCAATAGTAGTTGTTTTTCTAAATACAAAAAATAAAAGAATATTCATAAAATTCAATCATTTGATTTATTCAATTACCTCGATTAATTGATAATGATGTAACTGCTGCTTGTAATTGTAATTCACATTTAGTTGAATCATTTCGTGCATCCCAAAAACGTATTTTCTTATCAAAATGACCACTAATCAAACTTCCAGATGCATCATGTGCAACTAAATCATGACATTTTGATCCAGCAAATAAAGTTCGTACACCTGAAAAATAAATAATTAAATAAAGAATAAGAAAAAAGAAATAATTTACATTGACGATTTTGTAAATCCCATAATTTCAATGTTCGATCTTGACTACCTGATGCAATTAAAGTTGCAGTTACAAATTTAGCACAAAAAACTTTTGCTCCATGACCAGTTAATGTGTGACGTAAACGTTGATCACCAAGACCCCAAACACGACAAGCAAAATCTTCTGAACATCCAAGAATTAAATTAGCCTATTACAAATTTCATTGTTTAAATATTTAAAACAAAAAACAAACAAACAATCTAAGTTTTTTTCATTTCTTACATTTTCATTATCAAAATCAATAGCAGTCACTGTTGAATTATTTCCAGTAAGAACATAAACTTGTTGAACTTGATCTAAATTGAAAAATTTTATATTTAACTTGTACAAAGAAAAATATTTTTATTACTATTATGAGCATTCAGTTCCCAAATATGAATTTTTCTATCACTACCACCTGTTGCAATTAATGATCCAGATGGATGAAATTGAATAGCATGTAATTCATTATCACCACAATCCTAAATGATAAAGAAAAAACCGAGAATGATCAGTGAAAATCCCATTCACTCACATCAAGTTTTTTTTAAAAACTGACCCATTTGACTATAGCTTTTTTTGGTATAATGACTTTCATGAAATCAGTTGTTGGTGTTAGATGTACTTTTCCATCCTGATTAGCATTTCTCAAGTGTGTTATTGATGCTGTTGTTGAACTACAGGGAAAAAAATTGAAAAATAAATTTAGAAGAATATATACTTACGTCATCAAGTTTGATAATGTTGATGTCATAAAATCACTCTTAGCTTCTTCTAATTTTCTTTTAACATCCTCTTCCATTCGTCTAAATATGAAAAATTTTTTTTATAGATTGAATAGAAAAAAAAAACTTCTAATGCAACAAACTTTTCATGCAATTTAACTTCTTCATCTAATGCATTACATTTTTTCTCTATTTTTTCAGTCATTCTTTGACGTAGAACAGCAATAGTTGCATCTAATTCTTTTTGACGTTCTTCTAATTGTGTGTAGGCTAATTGTAATGCTTGGAATTCATCATGTATTGTCTAAAGAGAGAAGGTTTTTTTTTCAATACATCGATTCTTTTATTTGAAATTTTATAATAACTCGAAGATTCTCCAGCAGCTTCTGGAATTTATCTATGAATCCCAGTATACATCTTACCATGAAATATAGGGAATGATGCTGAGGGTGGGAACAAAAACTTTAAAATTATGTTTTACTTTTGATACAGTTCACATGTATTTTAATCCTATCAATAGATTCATTTTAATAAATTCCATAGTTACAATAAGTTTAATAAATCACGAAAAATAAGTTCCGCTGGTCTTCAAATTCTTAAGCAACTCAAGTCAAATAAGATAAGACTACAAATTCTCTTCTCAATAATTATACAATGAAATTTGTTAATTTTAATAAATGACTTCGTAAATAAGATTTGCTAATTAGAGAGATCAGAATATGTCGAAAGAGTTAACATCTTCTCCATTCATAAATAACATTGCATTCTATTTCTATATTCTTAGTATCAAATGAACTAGGGGGTGACATGCTTTCTAGAAAATTGATTGTTTTAATAATTCAATGACTTGTGCTCAGAGCTATCGGTGAAGATTAGAATTCATATAAAGCCATTCAATATTCAATTCAATTCAATAGATCAAATACAATATCTCGAATGGTTTACTTTTCATAATTACAAAAAAATCAATTTCCTGATATTGTCTTTTTGTCAGTTATGAGTAAATGCTTGTTTACCATAGTATAGAATCTCTAATAGATATACCCTATCATTTCAAATAAATGAATTATGAAATTACTAAATATAAATTATTTAGTTTTTGAGAAATGACATTTTTTTCACAAGGATGAATTCAATCAAGATATTCTTCAGCTTACTTCGTTAACTTTTTTTAAGGCACTCAATTGGTCTTCAGCTGATTCAAGTCGTTGTCTTAATGATACATTTTCTTTTGTTAATATTTGATTTCTTAAAACAAAAAAAAGAAATCAATGACATGTCATCTATCAAAAAAAAACAACACAATACAGACCTATTTTGTTCAGAATAAAGTTTTTCATCTCTTTCTTTAACAAGACGACTAAGACTAATTACTTCTTTAGTCATCTAGTCATAAATAAAAATAAATTAATAAGAAAAATATAATTATAAAACATACATCGCCTCGTTCTCTTAATAATGTGAGTATTTCATCTTTAGCTTTCATATAATCATTTTCTAATGTTTTTATTTTATCATTAACAGGTAGACCGGCAACACTAAAAGAAATAATAAAATAAAAAATATTCAATTATTATTGTCTAGACTATTACATGTTTTTACCTAACACTATTTTTTTGCAAATCTGTATTTTCTTGCCGTAATGTTAATATATCTCGTTCTTGGTCTGTACATCGGACTAATATTGTTGAATAATTTTCAGTTAGACGATTATCTATACATACATGCATAAAGTAAGCAATAATTTTTTCAAAATTCTTTAGTTTAAATTGAATAGTTTTCCAATATAATAAAGAATCATGATTTTGAAAAAAATTTTTTTTTTGTTATCTCATAGTAAAATAAAGATCTTTTTTAATGTGATTAATGAGATTATTATTACAGAAGAATATTTTTCTATTTCTGATTGAAATACATATAAAGAAAAACCTACAATGTTTAACAATTTCCGCGTAAACATCACGTTCTTGTCTATTACGTTCTTGTAATTGATTAAATATTTTTTGTTTCCATTCCATAATTAATTTATATCTATCAAAAGAAAATAGATGATATATTTAAAAAAAAAATAATCAAAGAAATAAACATCGACTAATATTTCTAGTGTACATGGACGATATATAATAATACATTTTTGATCATCCGAAACAATGCAAAACAAAACGTTATTGGAAAAAAAACATTTGTCACAATAAAAATTCAAAAGAAATAAATATTTAATTATCATTGACTCCAAAGAATCACTTGACGATGTTTTTCACAAGATGCAACATATTTTCCATCAGGTTGCCAAGCAATCGATGTGACCATTGTACTACAAAAAAAAAAAAAAAAAAAAATTTTCATTCAAAAACAATAAACTAAGAGTTTGTATTAATGCGAACTTATGTTTTTGTTTCAGAACATTTTCACAATGTTGATTGTCCATATTCCATACTACTAGAGAACCATCTTGAGATCCAACACAAGCATAACGACCATCGGGTGATAAAACAGCTTTGTTTGTATCTGTGCTTACTTTAAAATTGTCATGTCTAAAAGTAAAAAATAACCATCAAAATTGATGTGATTTATTAAAAATAACAATAGTTCAAATTCTTTTCGGAATTCATACTTAAATGTATAAATAGTTTTATTTTGTCTTAAATCAATTAATTTAAGTGTATCATCTTTGAAACATGCAAGCAATTGTTGTTTTTCTAAAAGAAAAAATTTTAACTTCTATAACTTTCAAAAGAATTTTTTTTTTTTGTTTTCTTTATACCATCATTATATGATAATGACGTAATTGCTGCATCATATTTAAATTCAGTTCGACATTTATTTGTAAATGGATCCCATATACGTATTTTTCTATCAAAATGACCACTTATTATTGTACCAGTTGCATCTGTTATTACTAAATCATGACATTTTGATCCAGCAAATAAAGTTTCTATGCCTTAAAAAAAAAAGTAACATTTGTACAATTTTATTTATTACATTGCAAAAACTTTACAGTGTCGACCATTTAAATCCCATATTTTTATTGTTCGATCGGCACTACCCGTTACTAGTTTTGTTCTAGAAATAAATTTACAAGTATATATTAAACGTTCGTGACCAGTATATGTATCTTTAAGCATTTTTTGTTCTCCATATGACCAAATATATGCTTTATCACCAGAACATCCAGCCACAAGGCGAAACTAATATCATAAAAGAAAATTAATAAAGATTAAATTCTTAATAGTTTATATACTCCTTCATTATCAAAATCAAGTGCATTGATTGCTCCATGACTACCTTGAAGTGAACAATATTTACTTTGTTGACCGGTTGATGAAATTTCCCATAAATGAATCATTTTGTCACTACATCCTGTTGCTAATATTGAGCCAGATGGTTGAAATTGAAGAGCATATACTTCAAGTTCAGTACAATCCTATATTAAATAATTAATAATAGATAATAGGCTTTATGATGAATGAATGAAATTAGAATAATAAACAATTTCCCTTCGAATTCTTCTCTAAATGATAATTCATACTATCAATTTACATCCAATATGAAAATGAGGAAAACAATAAATTGCTATTTGTACAGAAAAATTAGAATAATATTTGATAAATTTTGTTATACTGATATATGATATTACAATCAAAGTCGATCCTTCAAATTCATAAAAATACTATTAATATGATTTAGTAGTCTCAGAATGCTGTCTTATAAGAGAATATGAGTTACTAATGGTTGTCAGTATTTCATTTTTACCCAATGAGTTATAACACGTGTTGGAATAGAAGCCAATAGACAACTTGTCGATGTTCGATAGAGTCTATCATTTGTACTATTAGTCATTCCATTTGAAAATTTACGCATAAAATTTTTCAATAAATTTCCACCACCATTACTCAAACCATGCATACTATTTTTCCTTTCTCGATGTAATGATTCATGAGAAGAATAATTCATTGAATTATAATTGTCACCAAATGAACTATATGAGAATTCATACAGAATGTATTATTAAAACAAAAAAAAAAACACCAATTCAAAAAAACATACTCTGAATTAATGAAAGTATTTTGATGTGAATCAGATGAATGTTTAATTGAAGGAACAATAACTATATCATCATCAAAAAAGATACTTGATTCAGTTAGTTTCTGTACTTCGACTTTTTTATGATCTCTGAGAGCAAACAGAAAACATGTTCTTGTTATTTATTAATAAATATTATATTACTTGTTATTAAATTGTTCACTTTCAAGATCATGCATAGTAGCTTGTTGATTTTTATATAATATTAATTCAACTTCAATTTGTTTATTTATTTGTTGAGCTGTTTGTAATTGTTGTTCAAGTTCCAAACAAGTTGGTTTCATTTGATTATAATCTGTATGTAATTGACCGACATTATTTTTAATAGCTTGAAATTCATCTCGAAGTACCTTCAAAATAAAGAATATATATATATTAATATCATTACTAAAAAATAAATAAATTTACTTCATTAACTTGTACAAGTTCATTGATTTGAAATTCTGCTATTTTTAATTTTTCATGTAATTCATCATTTTCATTTTTATATTGTTGAGCTCTGAAAACAATTCAAATTACAAATCAAATTTTTTCTATTATTTATTCCTTACTTTATTTCTTCTTTAATGAATTTTTCATTTACATCTGTTAGTAAATGATTTAATCGAAGAACTTCTCGAGCAAACTAAGTTAAAAAAAAAAGAAGATGCAAACAAAACAACTAATAATATACTAATTAGATTGAATTTAATATGACTTACTTCACTTTTCTCTCGTAAATGTGTAATTACTTCTTCATTGGCTTTGCTTAATTTATTATTAACAGTTACTAATTCTTGACTAGAATAAACAGGAAAAAAAAGAATTAATGTTATGTTTTAAAAAATAAATTCACCTTGCTTCAGCTGCTTTTTGTAAATCAGCATTAGCTAAACGTAAATGATAAACATCTTTTTCAAGTTTAATACATTGAACTTGTTGAATAGTATTATTTTCCAAAATATGATTATCTATTTAAAAAAGCAAGACAGAAAAAGGAATTTTTACTACACAGGAAAAAAAAAACATACAATCTTCTATAATGCTTCCATATACGTTCCATTGGCGATTATGTTCTTTTAGTTGAGAAAAAATATTTAATTTCCAATTTGAATCAATCGTAGTCATTACTTGATCGAAAAATGAAAAAACCAAGGCAGTCCTTTTCTATTCACGCATGAATGAATAACAAAGAAGAAAAAAATGCCAGCACAAGATAAGAACCAAACTGCGTAACACGCCATACATAGATTAAAATAGACAAAAAAAAAAAGAAAATGAATATTTTGTTTTGACATCATTTCCGCACATCGTAGTGGGCTTCGACAGAGGTCGTCATATATTTAACAAAATATCTACAATGCATTGGTTATTGAGAACAAATCAAAGAAACTTGTTCTGGCTATAGAAGATTTCCAATCTTCTATTGTATCTCATTTATTTTCATACCTTTAGTTAAAAGGTTTTTTAAAAATCGAAACGTTTTTTGAGAATTTGGGAAAAGATTTTTATGGTTGTTAAAGTCAAAAAAAATAATGTTGATCAAGTGATTACGATTATTCTACTCAGATCCGTGAGAACTAGGCATATTTTCAATTAAATGTATCAGTTAAAGTTGCAATTTTACGAGAAATTAATTAATTAAGGAGAATCTTCTATTATATCCAACGTATCGTTTCTCCTAGAGGCATCTTTTAATATGGAAGATTTTCGAGTGCGTCAAGTGATTTGCTTTGCATACAAAAATAATATTTCATATTTTGCTGTTATACAGGGTGATCCAAAAGTTATCTGTCAGTTTTTGATTATGAATAACTTTTGATAGCAACAAGATGGAAAGTTTCGGCTTTCAATATTCAAATGAGGCTGTGTTACTGCATTGTTCCATGTATTATTCAACAATGTTTGTTGATGACCCAATGATCAATTGATAGTCTTCTGAAAAAAAAATTTACAACTTTCTGAAGACAATAAAAGAAAGTTAAATTGTAAGAAATGCATTAAAATTAAATGGTCACGATTTACACCCACAATATCATTTAATATTTCATCGTGTTCCATTCAATAATTCTAGGTAGAACACTAGCTTGTATTAGCGTAGATGTCAATCGTGATCATTTGGTTTTAGCGCACTTTTTACAATTCAGCCTTTTTTGTTGTCTTCAGAAAGTTGTAAATGTTTTTCAGAAGACCATCAATTGATCATTGGATTATCAACAAATATTATTGAATAATACATGAAACAATGCAGCAACACAGCCTCTTTCGAATTGTGAAAACCGAAACTTTACATCTTGTTCCTATCAGAAATTATTCATAATCAAAGACTGCCGGGTACCTTTTGGATTATTCTGTACACTAGAAGATTCGACAGCATTCCTTGCTATTGAGAAAAATGGCTAACTATTAACATAAACATCTGGAACAAATGAAATTTTATGAAGTGAGTTTTGTTTAAGAGGAAGTCTTAATATTTTTTGATAGTAATAGAAACTAAATAAGAAGATATTGATTTCTCTGTCACGTTCATTGAGTGTTTCTAAAAGGATATAATAAATTGTATTTTTCTTGTGAAAACTTGTGGCTGTAGCAAAAGCAATCTCATGGGATGATATAGGACACCACTTGATATCCAACTATCATCCGGGTAGCAAAGTATTTTGATAAAACATTCACTGACTCCATAAGGATGAATGTAGACCCAGGCGCTCTATAAAGGAGGATGATATTGGCCGATGCTTGATACGTGAACAACACATACGCAACAGATAGAAGAAACATTTTGCGGAACTCTATAACCCGTTGTCTAGTTTGCAAGGTAAATTAAGTGAATTATCATAGAATGGAACTGATGATATTTCTTTGACAGCTATTAAATCATTCAAATCCGATAAAGGTGATGGAATGAAAGAAATAAGCCCGGTGACGTTAAAATCACTCAGCTCTGATGGCATATGTTGGTTCATTCGTATCTGCTGTGTAGTGTAGAGAACTGGAAAAGCTCTAGCGGCCTGACAGACTGTCATCGTTGTTCTCATTTTCAAACCAGGAGATCAAAGGAAGTGTTCTAACTATAGAAGAATTATTCTACTTAGCATAGCCGAGGAGTTTGCGCCGAAGTGATAGAATGAAGATTTTAAGAGACAGTCAAAGCATATATTCAAGATACATAATGTGGATTTTGCGCAGACCGAGGGACGACAAATCAATTTTTCTCATTACAGCAAGCATTTGAAAAAATCAGGGAGTTCGCTAAATCCGTTTATACATTATTCATAGACTTAGAGAAGGTGTATGATCGAACATCACAGAACTCACTTTGGAAAGTGTTAAGAAAATATGGAATTAATGGTCGTCTCTTGCCTGTAATCCAGCCTTTGTACAACGACTGCAAAAGCTATGTTCGTATAAATGGCAATAAACTAGTCGGATTGATTCCAGACGTACGTTGGATTATAAGAAGGATGTGTATTCTCGGTGCTACTATTAATAATTTTAATGGAGAAGATAGGTCGAAATGGATAGTGTCTAAGTAGGTCTTCTTCTTTTGTGAAAGACGTCATTCGTCTGGTAGCAACAACTGATGAACTTCAATGATTCCTTCAAGACAACCAGGACAGCGTACTCTTCGTGTAGATGATGCTCCGTTGAATCAAGTTGGCAAGTTTAAGTATTTAAGGGTGCATTTGGTTAGCGATGGAAAGCAAGACTGCGAAATTGGTCGAAAATTTGGTACTTTTCAAATCACTATATCGATCGAACATCATTTATGGACACTAACAATGAATAGTGGCGGAGAAAATTGGATCTCGAATATGAGTGGCTGAAATGACATTCTTGCAGAGAACAGCTGGCCAGACACTCCAAGGTAAAGCTTGCGGTTCAGTCATATGAGAATCTCTCCAAATTGAGCCTCGATTTCTTCATTAAGGTATGCCTATGTAAAAAGGCTAGTCGAACGTCCACAAACCAGTCTGCAAAAATACATTGAGAAACTCTGTTAGGCGCGTTTAGAGTTTGAATGGACTGAAGTACAATATGTGGTAAAAGATTGAAACAGATGAAAAATCACTACCGAAAGGGTTTAAATTTCGACTTAAACATACTAGAGAAAAGAAGATGAATGAATGAATATTAAATCTCCGTAAGTCAAACGTTCAAGAAAATCAAATACAAAAAATGAAATTATACGATTCGTTGTCCAACGTCCAGCTATTGTTAATAAAGTAACTTGTGAACATATATTTAATAGAGAGATTTATGAATCAACTAAACATAAATATATCAACAAAGAAGAATAAAAACATATAAAATGCTGCTGTATTTGAAATAATTACTTGAACAATAGAACGAATTGTTTCATTTAAATATGTCTATCCATGACTTCTTATTGTTTTACCAATAATTACCGCTGATAAAATCAAAAATGTTCCACATGAAATCAGTACAATCCTTCGATCTGATTTATGCATAAATAAAATAGCTGGAACAGTAGCAGAATAAATTCACATCCATTAATTCTAGTAGCATGTAAAAATCGATGTTGACCATCGAAATCAGTTTATTTTGATATTTGTTTAAAAATACCAACGGTGAGATGAAAATGAAGTGATGTATCAAGAAATTGAGAATAATATTGAACAGATTGTTTATGTTTGAAATTCATTTCATTTTTTGTTATAATACTATATGCATGAAGTATATCCACTGATGATATTAATGATGAGTCAATTTTAGTAACAATAGTGAATGTTTCATTTTCATGTCCTTTTCATTTGGCTAACGAGTTGAAAAAGCAAAAAGCAAAATAAATACCAAATAGTACGTATTAATACTGAAACAATCTTTAATGCTAACAAAATACTCTATGAGTTACTACTACTCAAAAACTGAATTTCTGCATCTGATATATTAAAATTATCCAATTGTTTTTTTTTTTGAAATATTTTCAAATACCTTACTATAATTAATCCAAAAACAAATGACAATACTATTGGCTATTACCCATTGTTAAAAACAAAAGAAGTCAACCACGAATATTTATTATTGTAACTTCTGATTAATATAAAAGCATTAGTATTGATAATGCACCTATCGAAACATCTATTCTATCAATTAAAAATGATTTATATAATTCAAAGTAATCTTACCAACAATTCAACGAAATGATAGTGATACAAAGAAAATTGAATACATCTGTTCGTAAAGTAACATTTATGATAAAAACAATCAAAAACAGAATAATTGAATATTTTCGTAAAAGATAATCATCTGATAAACTTACAAGAAGTGTATTCAAGAAACAATCAACAAACATAATATCCTCAATAGAATCCAATACAGAATTTGTTAATATGCTACGATTAACATTTGACATATCTCCAGATGTCAGAAAAAAAATCTGATCTTGTACACACATCCGGTATAACACCAATACCATAGTCAAAAAGAAGGCCATCAATAGTTACAACACTATCTGTATTACACAGAATTGAAAATTTTTACTCAACGACATCATAGTAGGTTTATCAGTGTGGTAATGTGAGCCATTTTCTCTTTGTTTCAATTGTTATTAGATATGAAAGAGAATTTAGTTAATGATTAATTGCAGACGTGTAACATTAAGACTTTTTTTTTTCTTATTAAAAATGTCAAAAAAAAAACATCATTTCTATAATAATGAATGATTTTCACATTTAATTTTAGAATAGCTTCTTTTCAGTTGATTTATTTAATTTCTTGTTTTTTCCAGTACATAAAAATTTCTACTTAATAAAGTCTTCATTTCTATAATAGTCTAAATTTTGATAAACGAAAAAACGATTGTTGATGGACTTAATGAGTTATCAATCCAAAGCGACAAAATTCAAATTTATTTAACAATTATTCTTTATTTCTTATTACAAGATAGCATCTATGGTTCTCTCCTTATAAACAATGGCAACGAGCGACTCTCTGTTTTATGTTTGATCATGTTCTTTTCCGATTAGCTGAACTAAATTCAAATCAGACGTTGAGTTTGACTCATCAGTCATTAATGTCATTTCAACTCAATCTTGTTTTCGTAGTACATAGTAGTCTTCATATTAAAAAAAAAAAGAACTATGAAACCATGTATTGTTATCGTTGGTCTTGATCAAATATTTCTTGATGAAATAGTTCAAGGTCTAACTGGTGAAAATAAAATCAATGATAATAATTTAATTGAATGGACTATTGATACAAAATATTATACAGCTGATGTTCATTTATGTCCAATAAATACTAAAAGACTTGTTGAAGAATCAGTTGCTAATCTAGCTGAAGTTCTTATTTTACTTATTGATCCTTCACAAGTATGATATTTTTGATTGTTTAATAAGCAAAAGAAAAAATAAACCATTTTTTTTGTTCCTCTATAGATCAATAGCCGTACAAAACTTGATAGTTGGTTACCATTTTTAAGTGTTCTTAATGAATGTGAAACAAAATTACTTGTAGTTCGAAATATGGATGCTTTATCAAATAGTTAGTTTTTAAAAATAAGAATTTTTCTTGATTAATATTTTGTTTTTATTGATTATTGTCTATAGCAATTTCAAAAATGGATGTAAAACAATGGTGTACAGAACATGAATATGAATTGCTTGAACTTGAAAAAACTACAACATCAGAAACAGATGATGAAGATGATGAAAATAATCATCGTAAGCGAGAGATACAAAAAAAGATAAAAAAAGAAAAGAAAAAAAAATATATTTATACATAAAATATTTCATGAAATTCTTGTTTTTTCTTTTCTTTCTTCTTTTAAATATTAGTCTATCGGGGTGTTTATGGTATACCACATTTAATTCAAACACTTCATATTCATCAATGGCCAAATATGAATCTTAAAGGTAAAAAGAAAATTATTTAAATATGTTCTATTGTTTTTTTAATATGATTATCAATTTTTTTAAATCGTATTTGATTTGATCTTTGCCGTCTTATTATTGATTCATGTCGAAGTTTAGTTAATTCGGATTCTTGCTGACGTCTTCTTCTTTGTTGCTGTTGCGGTTGTTGTTGTTGTCGTTGTTTTCTTCGAATATTCGATTGTATAATAGGTTTTGATCGTTGTTCATTTATAACTGAAATATGATTTGATGGTGATTCTACAATAGTTATATCATCCTCATCAATTATATTCCAAGTTACTGTTGGCATTTGTTGTTGACTTGTCGTTTGTCGAACATTATGTTCTAATTTTGATTGTTTTAAACGTTTCATTTTTATACCTCGACGTGTTGACATCAGTTGAACTGATCCACTTGATAAAGTAGTTGAACGATTTGAAC
This sequence comes from Rotaria sordida, assembly GCA_905250125.1. Taxonomy (NCBI): domain Eukaryota; kingdom Metazoa; phylum Rotifera; class Eurotatoria; order Philodinida; family Philodinidae; genus Rotaria; species Rotaria sordida. The sequence continues at coordinate 52,977 of CAJNOL010001122.1, read as the reverse complement.
TAAAAAAACTCATTAATTCATCAAGACGCCATTTAGATAAGAAATGTTGTGCTGCTGATGAAAAACGTGTATCAAAACCAGTTATTATTATTGGATCAAGTAAAATATTTAATGATTTTGTTACTTGTACAGTATCTTTAAGAAGACGACTTTTAGTATAAAGTGTTATTATTTCAGCTGGTAACCAAAAAACAGCAAAATTAAGAAATAAAAATAGAATTTGAAGAATAAGATTTTTTCGAATATGTACATGACGTTTAAATGCTCGATTAAAACGTCGTTGCATACGTATTAAATCAATACATATTGTCAAATAACAAGCAAATGAAATTGATAATGGAAGAAGAAATATATTGCCTTAAATAGAAAATAAATAAAATAAAATGATAATTATTTATTTATAGAAAGTTAAAAAAATTCTTTTAACAATATGAAATATCCTTTAGATAAAAAGTTTTGTAATATATTTTTCTGTAAAATCATTCTTATAAATATGAAATATTTCGTCAGAATTCATTAGTTTTGAATTGTATAATTAGTTGGGTAAAAAAAAAATTAATTTCCTAACATTCTTTATTAATTAAATCAAAACTATTTTCTATTCTTTTGTATTCCTCTACATCTGACATATGAATTTAAATTTAAAAACAAATGAAGTAGTGTTATGAGTTTAGAAATAAAATCCAAGAATAAAAGATATTGCTTTTTTTTAAAAATCTCTCGATGGCGATTTCTTCCTTAAACAAAGTCTTAGTTTTAACAAAAAAAGATTTTAATTTCTAATATTGGAAATTCTTTTTTTTTTTGTGTTTCATACCAAGTCTATAACACATATAGATCGCAACAACAGTTGATCCATATGTATAAGATATTTGACATTGATTTGTTGCTTCATGTTGTATTATTCGTAAAATTTTTAATGAAATTAATAAATATGCCGGTATAATTGATGTAATTATTGGCATAATCCAAAGTGCAATAATTAAAAATAGACTTCGTTTTGTTGATCGTGCTGTTTCATTATGTAAATTAACAAAATGACGACGACGATAAATAGATATTGCTGTTAAACTATAAGCCATTAGAACAGTTAAATATAATGGAAGATAAACTTGTAATTGACAATAAAAACGACCAGCTAATGAACCAAGTGCTAAATCACCTGTTAAATGTATAATTACAAAAATAAGTTCATATAAAAGACCAAGAAAATCAACAAGTAAATAATTTGATGTCCATATAAGACTACGCATACGTTGTCGACGACGTTGAGTACGACTACGTGAACCACCACCGGATATGGCTGTACTTGAACTAATACGTTGTACAGTTAATTCAATAAAAAGTATAAAAACAATAGCATAACATGGTAATGTTAAACTTAATATAAATAATTCTACAATACGCATAATACGATTAAATGGTGATTTAAAAAAAAAATATTTTTTATATAAAGATGATGATGTTGTTGTTACTGTTGAACGTTGTAAAGGAAAAATTCTTGTTGCATTAAATAAACGAAGAAGTTTATTTGTTGTTGTTGTTGTAATTATTGTTGTTGTTGTTGTTGTTGTTATTGTTGTTATTGTACTATTAATTAATTCAATTTCACTTGATTCTTGATTAGTAGATAATGTAAAAGTTTTATTATGATAAAGATAAAATAAAAATGATGATAAATCAATATCCGATGTTATATTCATATCATTTCTAAATCAATTTTTAATAATAGATTTTTTTTCTTTTTTCTTTTTTTCTTTGTATTAGATCGACGAGAAATTAATCGAAATTTAGCTAAACAATTGAAAGCTAAATTAAATTTTGATGATAGTAATGATGTGGATCGTTCTGAAGAACAACACGAGCAGAACGAACAATTTGATTCTTCTTTGACGACCAATAACCACCATGGTAAATGTTGTCTGTTGTGTGTGTGTGTATGTTCTCTCAACTCATCATCACTGCTAAATAGTAAAAGAAACAATAGCAGCATACCTCAAAATTTTGTCTTTTATTTCGTGTTTGTTCTTCCTTTTTCTTTTTTGGATGTAACAGAAATTGAAATCGAAACATCGGGTGCTTTAGCTCTTCGCTTTTTTCTTCTTCTTTTTTTTTTTCTTTATTCGATTGTTCTTTTCTTTCTTTCTCACTACCTTTTTTTATTATGTTAGCAGGGTAGACTATGAAAATTCTTAAAATAGTAACATTTGAACCTTGATGCAAGAGGAAGGACAGATAATTTACTGATATGAATAAATTGTTTTATTTTATTGTTATAGTTACTGATGATTTTGGTATGGAAAATATATTTGAACAAATGCAAAGATATAAAGGTAAGTGAAATATTAACAATTGAATAATTTGTAAGATAAAAAAAAAAGTTTTTTATAACTTGAAAAAAGAAAAGAAATTTCGATGATTAATTATGAATAAGAATTTAAAAAAATGTAAATATAATTATTATTTAGAGGAAGCTGATCAATTAACGGGTGATGAACGAAAACGATTTGCTGAAAAGGTTTAAAGATAAGAAATTAGTAAATTTTTCTTTAGTATGTTTCATTTTTTCTTTATAGGTGATTTTATCACTTTGGAAAAGCATAGGTGATGATGAAGACGAAAGCGATGATAATGACGATCATGATCATGATCATGATGACGGTGATGATGAAAATAAAAAATAATATTTATAATTAGTCGTATTATCTTCGCTTTTTAGTCAGATTTTATAAAATAAAAAGAAAATTTATTTCGATTTTATTCCAATAAATCAAAATTTTATGATTAAAAAATAAATAAATTTAGATTTTATGATTGATACAAAGGAAACCTAACAAGAAAACATATTCGACTGTTGGTCACCGTTTGACTTCATATTATTATGGCTACGAGTAGGTCTCGGTCAGACTAAGACAAACTTAAAAAGATTCGAACCTATGATCTATTGATAAAAAGTTACAGACGATTTAATGAAATTTTTACTGAAAGCAATATATTGCCGAAGAATCTACAACAAAATCTGAAATTTGGTCTATACACACGTTTTATAGCTATTAGATTATCCTGAAAGTTTCAACGAAAACGATCATATATTTCTTGAAATATTCGATTTTGAAGTAGACTCAATTGTTGTGCTGTCCTATGGTAAACCGCTGCTTTTTTGGAAATTGAATATCTCGAGAAACATATGTTTGTTTTTGTTGAAAATTTTGAGAACAATGTAATAGCTGTCAAACGTGTGTATAGACCAAATTTCAGATCAAACTCTTTGTTTTGGATTTTTCGACAATGCCTAGTTCTCAGTAAAAATTTCATTAAAACGTCCAATAACTTAAAATTCATCAAACCTAACGAATAACATAGAATTAATGTTTCACATAAAAACTCCATAAATCAATTGAATTCTTTAAATACTACATAATATTTGATTGACATTTGTTATTGTCAATAAAGTTAAACTTCATTTTTAATATCATTATAACAGTTTGCCACACTTTATTTTCCGTTTCTAATTAAAAAATTTTTAAACCTATTCTCGTCAGTATAGTAAGACGGTCAGTTACAAACGTACAAGGAATAAATATTATTGATTCTATAGTTTGTCGTTAAATGGAAAACTCAAAATTGTACGATTTCAAAAGATCTTTGCAATCATCATTGAGATCAATACATATAGTCACAAACATAAAACCATTCTTCAGACTTCATATAAAATTTTCATGGTAGTTCTACATTGCTTCAAGATCTTGCACAAGTTGGAAAGCATTCATTTTTTTTTAATACAAATCAACACGAAAAAAGCAACACTAATTCTTGTTAGTAAATATGTCCTCTAATCGGAATCCACTTTCAATAGTTTACGGACTGTTTATACAAAAAGTCATTTGACGAAGAAAAGATGCAATAATTTTTGGCTGTCACGAAATGATCAAGGTCTATCCCACTGCATACTTCTCCTCCAGTATATTCTCTTTCATACCATATGAGTTTTTCTTTTCCTATTCTCTCCTTTATGACATGTAGAGTTTTTCCGTTTCTATTTTTCTTGTCATGTGAATTTCTTCTTCTTCCATCATCCTTCTACATCGACTACCATCATTAATAGAGATGGCGCTAAAAATATTTTTATAAATTCGATATTTCTATTACAATTGAAAGTTTTTTGGAACATCTTTCCATGTCATCAATATATAGTGACGGTCAAAAGTTAATAGTAGCTATAATTTTTAAGTTCTCTTCTCGATAGTAATAGCTAGCAAGAAGCTAACAAAAATATTTATGTAGCTAAAGAGATTCTCTATCAAGATTGATCGGTTCAAAGACTTCAACAAAACTGTTTGGATGGAGATCTGTGGATAATCAAGAGTCCCAAAACCAGCTTTCTGGCTTCCATTCGAAATTGTGGAAAAAAATTTGATGAAGCAAATGATTCTGAGCAAGATGAGATGTCTCCGATCTCTTCATGACCGTCCTTCATCGAATTGCATTCTACAGAAGGTCCAAGAAGCATTTCTCTCTACTCTTTTTTTTTTAAATTTCGATACTTTTGCCTTGTTTGACGTTTTGGAGCCTTCTGTAAATTGAATGCAGTTCGATAACAGAAAGTCATGGAAAAATCGGAGACGCTCCATCTTGTTTAGAATCATTTGCTCTATCAAATATAATTTTTTCTCACAAACTGTGAGTGGAAGTCAGAAAGGTAACTTTGAGAATCTTGATTATTGTGAAATCCTCCATTCAAGCAATTTTCTTAACATTTTCGAGTCTATCAATCCTGATAGAGAATTCTTTCAACTACACAAATATTTTTTTTCAAATTCTTGCTAGCTATTATTATCGAAAAGAAAACTCAAAAACTACAACTGGTTTAAACTTATGTCCGTCATCGTAGGCTATAATCTATAGCAAGATGCGGCTAAGTTGACTTACATAACGAATATCATGATTACTCATTCGTAGGAGAGGAGAAGTGAAGGATTAGAGTGATCATCACTAGCGAGTTTTGAACAGCTGCAATGAAACAAATAATGACATAATGGAATAAACTTTCAAGATCCAAGAAAAACATGATGATATTATATGTAAATAGTCTTTTATAGTAAAAGTTAAATATTCAATCGATGAATGTAAGAATGACTATGAATAAATCTTTTTTTATAATTTTGTATTAAAATAATTATATAATCCATCTATAATACATGTTCTTTCATAAAAAATTAAGAACTCTCATCCTTTAAAAATACTTTTATATTGATATAAAATACATATTACATTATTACAATATAATATATGTTCTGTTTTTTTGTTTTAACTACTCAATATATCATTTTCAAATGCTATTGCCCGATTCAATGCTTGATTTACATCTACTAAATCATTTCGTGTTCGTATTTCATGATTTATTGCTCGAGAAATTCGTTGCATTTGTAAATAAATACATATAATATTTGAAAAAATTCGAACAGCATCAAAATATCCATGACGATGTGATAAATAATTCCATAATAAAATAATAAATGAATGTTGAATTTTATTTAGATCTAAACGATGTTCATATGATAAATCAGGTAATGAATGATCATAGTAACAAAGAAGAGGAGTAGAAAAAAACAATATAAGTAACCAAAGACGTGTTACTGCTGGATCAGTTATTAATATTGATTCAGCTTTTTTTTTAATTTGAACAGACGCAGCAAATAATTCTTTTCCATAAACATATTCTGCTGCTGTATTATCAATATTTACCTAAAGAAAAAAAATTAATAAAATATTTCATTATTTGTTTTTCTGGTTTTTATCAGAAAGAAATAACAAAAACCAATCTAATTAATATTTACCTGCCATGATTCAGTAAAACATGTTTGTTCAATTTCATGTAAATTGGCCAAAATTAATGCACGAATATTATGTTTACATAAATAATAACGATCAGAAATTGAAAGTGTTTGAATTATTGGTATGGATAAAAGAAAAGATAAAAATGATGTTATATTATTAAGACGCATTGCTGTATGATGATTAATTTTTGATAAAGGTTGTTCAGAAAAATTGATTTCATTATTAAAAATAGTTTGACGAGCTTGTGTAAACATTTTTAAACAATAATTATCATAAGCATAAACAATATTTGATAAAAGTCTCCAATCGGTTTCGTTCAATAATTCTTCATTAGATACAATAAACTAAAACAAAAGAAAAAAACAAAGATATTTAATATGATTCATAGGAGAAAATGATAATTTATACTCGAGCAATATTAAGATATTTCTTTTCTGATAATTTTATTGACTCTTGTTTTCGTTGGCGATTCATTTCAACAAGTTCTTTATATCGTTGTTTTTCTTCATCTGTTCGAACTAATTCTACTTTCATACCAACAACAAAACAACGACGTAAGCGACATGATGTACAATGTCGTATTTGAGAACACATATTTAAATTATTATTATCATTATATTGATGTTTCTTTTCATATATTGAAGAATTAGAATCTACAAGTTGACACGGTAATTGAAGAACCTAGACATATGATTTCAATTGAAAAAAACATCACATAAATACTGTAAAAAGTTTTCTTACATCTTTTCGACGAGCATTACGACGAAAAAAAGCTATTTAACGAATTAAAATATAAATTTATTTGAAAAATTAGTGAAATACCTTTACATGGAGCACATGTAAGTACACCAAAATTAATACCAACTGCTTTTGAACCGCATACGGTACAATCACGTGAAGTTAATACATATCGATGTTTAGAACGATGATGATGTGTTGTTGATGTTTGTATTGACATCCTTTCTATATAAGATAGAAAATAATAGAGTTTTTCTTTTTCAAATTCAAATAATTAGAAAATTTTCGTCAATAAAGAGTCTAAATCATTTTTTGATTTAAATGTTTACTTCCATTTAATACGTAAACTTTTAGTACTGGAGAAAAATTCGACAATATGACATATTCATTCTAATATTTTTCATATAATTACAATTGTAGAAAATTTTATTGTTATTCAGTAAAATAAAATAAAAATTTATTTTTATAGAATAATTAATTCATAAGATAAATATTTTATTATTCTATATCAATATGTTCTCTATTGAATGACATATTTTTATGTTGGCTGTCTAATACTTCAAATTAAGTGTTAAATGTTATTTCAGCATTTAAATTTACCTTGAATATTCTACAAAAGTGTGAGATTAAATTTTAGCGATGCTTTTTTTCTAAAAATAATTTGAAAATATAATTTCATTAGTTGACATTTTACAACTTGATCTTAAGACTTACGAGAAATGATTAGTTGAAAGTATTATATGACTAATGCATAGATAATAACGAGCCGTTTTGACCCAGTAGATTATACTTATAGATCGATCGACTTTGAGTTATGTTTACACATCTATAAATATCTAAAATAATCATAAGATCAATAGATAAACAATAAAAATTAAATATTCCATTTTTGTTTTGCATATGTCTATGAATATATAATATTGATAGTTAATAAATAACAAAGAATGAAAAATATAAAAACAGTAAAATAACTAAGATTATTATTGATGAATTAGAAAAACAAAAACCAGAGATATTTAAAGATGAAATCATTAAAAACAAGACATGACATATTAATCTGAATTAAAGCTAAGTCTAATGAATGTTAAAATATGTTAAGCTATTGATAAAATTCATGTCTATATGTTGAGCTTAGCTAAGATTTACTTAGATATTTATAGAAATATATTGAGATAAGGAAAGAAAAAACTAAAACTCTTACTAATTTGTATTTATTTTAAAACTAAATAAACAATGTCATACTACAGAATAGCATTTTCTTTGAACAAATTTTAAAGTCTTCTACCATCTCAATTATTACGCCTACATACAATATGAGTTTTCTATTGGTTATGAATATTATAAGACAAATAAAAAAGGAGGAAGAATGAATAATATTTTAGTTATTGTTAAAACTATGTTCGATTTCTATTTTTAACTCAGTTTTGACAATCATGACTTTATTAAATTCAAAATTTTTTTGTTACCTATTAGTAAAACTATCGTATAATAGTTTCAATCAATAAACTAATTAAAAATAATCTAGACGCGCCATGCTATCTAGAGAAAAAAAAGCATGTCATAATGAGTACATTTACCTATACTTTAGTGTTCTCTCAGGTCATTATTCTTTCCCGTTCTGTTTTTTGCACTCTGCTTTTCTGTCTGATGTATTTTGAGTAAAAAGATGTATATTTTACCCTTTTAATATAATAAGAATGTCCAATTAATTTTTTAATTCCTTAGATACTATGCGAAAAAAAAAGAAATCAACTTAAATCTTTTACATAAACCATTGATATCTAATGGTGAGATGTCTACAAATAGATTCTTATTATTTCGATTATTGTCAACTAGCGATGTCCTTCGAAGAATAATAGATGACATTCTAATCAAAGTATTCATTGTAAAAAAAAACATAACTATGTAAAAATAAAAGGTTCATTTTCTCATTAAATTTGTTCAGGAAATATTTCGTAAACATCGGTGTAATCTAGTATTTGACACTAATGTTTGAAAAGTTGTTTTTCATATCTTATAATTACTGATAAGTAAGCCTATTGAATTACAATGATAATTATTATTATTATTTCATTAATGTCGAAGTCACCCGGAATTTGGATATATGCTCTAGATATTGTAAAATCTATCTATGTAATACTATATTACACTGACTTTTAGAACCGTTGTTTTTTTTTGGATAAATTAAATCTTCGTTAATAAATATCATCAGCAGAACTATTAGATGAACTCTATTATATTAACCTTTGTTAAGTTTTATTCTTGTAACAGAAATTTAACTTTAGAAAAGAAAACATTGGTTTTGACTTCGCATGCATATTTTTCAATTCTTTTATAAGAAGCAAACATATGTACAAAATAATCAAATTTTTTTGAGAAAAAAATAAATAATGATAAAAGTTAGTTTTTAATTTCATACGAATATCACAATTTGATGAAGTTTTCATATTAATTTCTGTTTTTATTGGTCAGCATTAATGTCAAGCTTTACTAATTCATCGAGTGCTTTATCTAGTGGTGCTAGATCTTTTTCCATTTGTAATCTTATATGAATACTAATTTCAACACGTAACATATTTAAAAAGATTAGAATGAGATTAGAATAAATTCGAACTGCTTCCATAGGACCATGACGATATAATAAATATTTCCACATAAGAGTTGCATAAATATTTTGAATATCAATAAAAGATAAATTTTTCTTTACTTTTATTGTTGTTGATTGCGAATCATAATCAGAAAAAAGAGGTGTAGAAAAGAATAATACAATAATCCAAAGACGTGTTATTATTGGATCAGCTATCATTGATTTTTCAGCTACTTTTTCAATATGAGCAAATTGTTTATATAGTTCTGGACCACAGATAAATTCCCAAATAGATTTGTAGATAGCTATCTAGAAAAAAAAAGGATTCTTTTTTGTTTGAACATAAATCTATTCGGATTTATCTACTGTTTTTACCTGCCATGGTTCGGAAAAACAGGATTGATTGAGTTCATGAAGATTAGCAAAGATCAATCGACGAATATTATTTTGACATAAAAATGATTGATTACTTCGTACAAGTGATTGAAAAGCAGGTAATGATCTGAGAAATGAAATAAGCGAAATGATTAAACTCATTGGTAATACTCCATAATGTTTCATTAATAGTTCTTTTTGTGATGTACCATGAGCAAACATATTTACACGTTGTTCAAGATAAGTTTCAACACAACATGTATCATATGCATAAACAATATTTGATAAATGACGCCAATCGAATTTACTTATTAAATCATTATTATTCTCAATATGCTATAAAGAAAAATAATAAAACAATAAAAAAATTTATAAAAGATTATCAATGTATAAGTAGAATAAAGATCTTCTAATGATCTCGACTGAGAAGAAATGAAATATTCGTTCTTTGTAGAAAAATTCTGTTTCTAAAGGAACATAGAATTAGAATTAAGAGAATTGACGAAAAACTATGAAAGAGAGAATATTGAAAAACGAGTGGAAAAAGGAAAAAATCCCAAGAATACGATAGGATAAATATATGTCTGCAGTATATATTGGATGTAGGTGTTGGTTTGGATCATCTCTACATCCATAACTACATCCTTCTAAGGCATCGAATAGGAAGCAATCAACAATCAAAACAGCTTTTCAACGGCGATTGGAAACATTGAATATTAAGTTTAAAAGTGGTGAAATAGATTCGAAAAAATTCCTGGCCAGATTTAACTTTATTGATGGGAGGATGCAAAAAAATAAAATGTCTCATCGTCATTTAAAAATCAGGCAAATCTCATTCTCGATATTTTTTTTTATCTCCTTTTTTCCCTATTCATTTATTTTCAAATAGTTGCATTTCTATTTCACAAACTCGTTCAATACAAATTGTATACAAATAGATACCTAGAGTTTATTTTTGAAAATTTTCAATGTTATCAAAACTTGCTTTACTTTCGGTTCGTTTCTATGGAATGAAAAGAAGTGTTGAACTGCTGATTTAATCTACTGGTTATGCTATTGAAATATGTTATATTTTCATCACTTCTACATGGACTATCAATATTATTAACGTACAATTTCTTCATTTTTGTTTTAAGTATTGTTTCGTTGTGTTTTTAGTATTTTGATGCTTGACAGAAATGACTTAAGACTAGGTTCTTCAATATTACAGCGTCGAAATTTCATAGTTCAATCAAGTTACACATTTAATAGTTGAATAGTTCAGAAAAAAAAACACCATTATGTTAACTATATCTCGAATAAAAAAGATACTTAAGTACAAACACTTTTAGAATTCTTTTAGTCTGATTGACATATACTTATCATCAAAAGATGAGGTCAAAGGATGAGGCCAAAAATCTAGATCAGTTGAAGTACTTCCTTCGTTAGTTTCATCTTAACATCATTGTTTAATTCAGATTTCTATTTATAAATTGTAGTATATATGAGAATGTTTTTCTTTATATTTAATATCTAAATTAACTACCAAAATTGAATTGATCTACATTCTCTAACATTTAACATATACAATAAGAAAAATAGATTTTGTAAATTTGATTTATATAATAATTATGAAATCTAACATTAGAGGTATACGAAACTCTTTTGCAATCTTAATATCTATTACACATAGTCTACATTGTGATCGATATCTTGTCAATACATTCCATCAGTTCTACTAAAGAAAGATAAAATTAAAATATAACCAAGTTTTATATGAACCGCCGGCTCTATCCTCAAAGCAACAGATAACAATAATAAGCCACTATCTTTGTCAATGATAAAGAATCATTAAAATTAAATCAATGAAATTAAACATTTTTTGTAGCATTTATTATGAAACTCATATATCTATTCATCTACTATAACACATAGTTAAATGAATATCTTTTTTCTATGCTTCGTATGTGAAGAGTTACATCTAAAATAGAAACTTCTATCGTAAAAGATTGATAAAATGAATTAAGTCTTATTGTTTAAGAAACGCAAACATCATTCAATTTTATAAAACTACTTTTGGCTTATTTTTTTTTTCATTTTTATTTCGAATGCAAGAATTATTCTAGTAACGTTTCGCTATTTATGTCTTAAAATAGTTCTCCTATTTACATTCCTATAACATTTCTTTATCATCTATTTGATTTCTGATATGTTAAAAATGGTAATCAGATCTATAATTTTGTATCTTTTTTAATGTTTTTTGGTGTTAATACGAGGCACATGGAAAGCTCTTTTATTATTTCAAAAAAAAAAAAGATGTAGATACCTGGACAATGGATAATTTCTTTTCTTGTTGTAGTTGTTTTAACCATTCTTGTCGTTTTCGATTATTATCCACAAGATTTTTATATCGTTCATTTTCTTCATGTGTTCGAATTAATTCTTCTTTCATGCCGACTTCAAAACAACGACGTAAACGACATGATGAACATTGACGAATTTGTAAATAACGAATTGTTCTATCATTAATATTTGTATTTTTTTCTTTTAATGAATTTACATCAAAATGATGACAAGGTGTATCGAGAATCTAAATAGTAATTATTTTTGATTAATAAGAAAGAAGGATTGTTGTCTAATTTTTTTTTCTCACTTCTTTTCGTCGAGCATTACGACGAAAAAATGCTTTTTATTTAAATAAATAAATAAAAGTTATGTTAAAGAAAAAAAAAACTCAAGAAAATTTTCTAAATACTTTCATACCTTTACATGGCGCACATGTTGGTACACCAAAATTTATACCTATTGCTTTTGAACAACATACTATACATTCATGATTGGATAATGTTGCTCGACGTCGATGATGATAATGAACAATGTTGTTCATTGATTTGATTGTTTATTTCTATATATCAGTATGAAATTAAAATGGATTTTCTTAATAATATTTAAAGTTTATTAGAATAAAATAATATCTCATGTAACTGCAATCTTTGAAAGTTATAATATTTACAGTTTATGCGCAAGTGATTTTCCGATATCACACGAAGTAGATATATCATTGAAAATTTCTTAAATACTACCAGACTTAATTTATTTTCTATTAGAAAAAAAATCAGAATAAATTAGTTATTCTGATTTAAAAAATAAACGAAATTGGTTACTTCTAATATATGTTTATTGAAGAAAAAGGAAATGAATTGAATAGTTCTAAAATGTACTAACTAATTTTACAAGAAAGTACATAGTGAATCAGGTCATTCTCATATCTTGTCACTGGAAAAGACAGAAAATCATGTATGTACACTTTTTAGACCTCTGACTTTTTAAAACACTTCTTATGAAAAGTATCCTCTCATATTATCTAAGTGACTTTTTTTTGTTGACATCAGAGGACACTATCTTATTACACTTGAAAAAACTACAGAAATTGACGCAAGATGTGTTTTTTACAAGATATGAGTTGATGACAATATATAATAATCAAAGAAGTATTATTAATTTTGTTTATATTGCGACATAGATTGAAAATTGGTAAGAAATTACCTTTTATTGATAAATATCTCCAAAAAAATAATTAAATAGAAAATAATATATTTCACAATTTATTATGAGAAAAAAAAGGCGTCAATTGTACGGTTTGCTTATTGCTATCGTTAGAGGTGTCACTCAGTCCTGAAGGCAGACAGCGCAGGGTTTTTGAGTCTCACAAAAAGAAGAGCTACAGGAATAATTTTCAAAAGCAGAAACTGGAGCGTGTTGTCCCACATAAGCTACGCTCCTGGTTATCAATATGAATTGATGAATTTATTATAATTAATTGACTTATCTCAGATCAAAATGACATTATTAGAACTCAACAGTTCAATAGAAATTGAATGTCTTGATACTAAAAGAAAAGCATATTTAATTGATTTTCTTTTCTATTTCTGTTGCATCATATTTATTAATAAATCATGAATATTTTTTTTCTTAACAGTAACCTCAAGTTAAGTACATTAAACTTTTTGTAACTAAGAGTAAGAGAAATTTTTTTCGTAATATCACATTTCTTACTGTTTAAATCAAGTTTTTAAAGAAATTTAGTAATAAAAATCTTATTTAACTAATAGAAAAAGTTTATTACGTTATCACTCATTTAGATCAAAATTCTATTCAGATTATTTTTTCAATAAAATTTAAAGATTTGTCAACTAACATCTCATACAAGAATCAAACTTACGAATGCTGTTTTCCTTGAATACAAAATACAACGAGACAATTTAATGAGGTTCGTGATAACTTATCTACGAACATTAGTTTAGTCTTGCATGACCTAGTTTTATCTTTTTTTCTTATCTTTCATATATAAAAAGTATGACATTATTAACTAAGATAATGTATTCTAATAATAATAATATATTCTTTATTCAGAAGAATACTAATGACCTTTTTTATTGCTATTATTTTTATTCTTTTATTCAACAAATGTTTCTTGTGTTTTGTTTTGAAACACACTGTATGATTTTATAAAAAATAAAATTTTTGAAAAAATTTAAAAGTCAAAGAACAAACATGAAGACTTCATTGGTGTTGTTCTTTTAAACTACGATGTTATTTTGTTGTCTTCGATCAAAATACATTAAAAGTTTCAAATATTAAAAAATATTTTTTTTCCATAAAAAAGAAGAAAACAAAAAAGAAAGAATTTTGCTACTATTTAAAAATAATAATAAACTGATTTTTACCAGTAAACACCAATAGATATTGGAAGAATGAAAACAAATCTTCAGATATTTTACATACTTTCTCTTTTTGCTTTCTATCAGAACGTGACGTCAAACACAAGAAAAAAAAGTACATATACAAGTACACATATTCATATTTGTGGTCTTTTATTATGACTGAAAATGGCACATTCTTTCAGTTATAAGATTTTTCACGATTTTCTTTCTGCATTATCATCATCCTTATTTGAGTCTGCCGTTCTGGCACCATTTATATGGATATACTGCTTGCAACTCATAATGTATATTACATTTAGCACATTTGTAAAAAAAATAACTTATTATTAAATGTATCATATTGCACAAAATTAGAAGAAAATAAAATATAAGAAAAAATATTCTAATTATTAGCTGTACTATATAAAAGTGTTTTTTTACTAAAATAGTGTATGCCATAGGTTAAATCAAAGTTTTTTTTATTTTTTTCTGATTATTATATTTACTAGATATAATTCTTTTGGAAATGAAATTTTTTCATTCATGGAATATAATCATACAAGATTTTCTTGTTCTTCTTATTGATTATTTGAGAGGATTTAAAACAAGAATAAACTATTTTTTTTTATTTTGTCGTTTCATTTATTTATTTTTTCTAGACATTATATATTATTTGATTAAGTATAGCAAAGTTTACAGGCAACAGGTGGAACATATAAAAGAAAACATGCTTTGTGTTATATTTGAAAGCATTCAAATTAGCTTTCAATTTCGAGTTAATTTTTTTAACACATGGTTGACTTTGTTTATCAAAACAAAATTCAAGTCATAGTTTGTACTAGTTTTCAAAATTCCTATTCTTTGATAGTATTCTATTTTGTAACAAGTTCAACGATAAACATAAACTATTTTAACAATAATAGATAGAAAAACGAATTACTTCGTGTTCCTATTTATATTGTTCTAAATAAATAGCTATTGTTTTTTTATGTGACTAGACGTTTGATAGCTTACAGTTCTATGTACCGAAAGAATCGAGCTAGAAATATTGCTTCGAAGGTTTCTTTTTTGAAGAACTAACTTCATTGATCAATTTTTTTGCATGAGCTGAATAAATGAACACCTGATTTTTTTCTCCTAGATCTAAATTTCAGCTTACATGTATAACTCAAGTACACTGTCAGAAAGAGATCAATTAAGATATTTAATGACAACAATTCATATACAAAGAATTGGTGGCCAGTTTCCGTTCTTTTTAAAAGCACAGGTTGATCTTACTCAGTTTAGTTACTCGGTCGAGAAATGCTAAACGTCTATACATGACGGGAAGGTACCTATTTCAAAGTTAAATGTAGTTTGGAAAATAAAGAATGTAAAATAAATCTTGATTCTTTAATGACAATGTTCTTTCCATTACATGCATGTATACTATCGGAGACTGGTATTTAAAGTATGCATGTACTAAATGTCTGGATTTCCTCTATGTTGGAATATCAGCCTTGTATGTATTATTGTTAAAGAAAATACAAGTAATGCGAAAGTCATAGAAACTTTTCGAATTACTTTTAGTAATATTTTTAATGTTTTATTAGTAATGTTACATAAAAGATACTGTTGGAAGAAAGTTTTACAAATCGAATTTCTTGAAAATAAAACTAATAAAAAAATCTTACATAAATATTTATACATCTTTACTACAATGAATTGAAGATTTTGCTTACCCTATGAATTATTTACTAGATTATTAGTATGGATTGTTTGATGTAATTTGTAATATTCAAAATTCTCAGTGAGTTAGTTTCACTTAGTTAAAATAAAAAATTTTTAACTGATTCAGAAAAACAGTAGTTATGCATCACATTATTTAGTCATTTTGGGAGCGATTTTGTTTTTTATATAATTCATATACACGTTTTCTTTTTTCTATACGTCAGTATGGCAAGAGAAGAAAAGAACGGATCGCACAATTTGTTACGAGTCATCATTATGTAGACAAATGACAGAAACAGAGGAGCAGTATGAAGCAATATAAAAGTTATTTATGATGTACATATGATTGTACAACTAATTACATATTTTCTACCTACTTGTTGATTCAAAAAATAATTCAAGTATTGATAGTTTCGTCGTTGATTATTTCTCTGTAACAATAATATGTATAAAGTTAAAATTCTCGCTTAGAGTAGATCTAGATGTCTAGTGCATTTGCTATGAACATGAACTTCTGCCAGTATGGACTTACGTGATAAAAAAGGGAAATTATTTGAGTAAATCAAAACTTATTGTACATTCTTAGTTAACCATCATGTATCAAATATCGAATATAATTTGCCGTCATGGCTGAGTGATTACGTTACTCGACATGTATTCACAAGGTACTGTGTACAAATCTTAGTGGCACCAGCTATAAAATGACTCTTGCCAAGTCATTCATGGCTATTTGTCTCGGATCACTCATTCGAAAAGCATGTCGATTGTATTGTGACATACACCTGCATTTGTGGCTAGTTAGCATGTATGAGAAGTTCAAGCAATTGACCATAAGAACTCTGCGTCAAATCGACCTTCAGTCTAGAATTACAGCTAGTCATAGTTATAGGGAAGATATAAGGCATTTTCAGTCTGTCGCTAAGCGGCACTACATATTGTAAGGTAGCTCAAAGACAAGGGTATTCTTCGTTCTTCCAAATATTGTTTTGAATAAATCGGTGTAATTTGTTTTTCGAATAATAAAACTTGGACTAATTTTTATTGTGAGCACTTTTTTTGCCAATTAAGAAAAGATGTCCGCAAAGCAGAATCGGGAAGGAGACAAAAATGACCGCATAATGAAATCAGCACAATAATGTATTAGTGCAAAAAAAACACCATAAATGAGAAGACAAGAAACATTTAACATTGTTTAAGTATGTAATTAAAGTCATCTTTTTCAGTTTCAGCAGACATCTTGATATATCAGCGACCAAGAGAACGTGATCTGATTTGGTAAATATAAAGATCCAAGAGACCATCTAAATAATTCTGCTTCGCTTGAATTAAAATATTTTCATTTGTCATCGATTTGAATTTTTTAGGACGTTTTGTACGCTATTGAGCTTGCTCTTGTTCAACCCAGACATTTGTTGATTCTTGCGATTCTTGAATATACCTTATCCATGCCTAAAGACTTGGACGTGTTTGATAATGAGAATTTAATTCACCATGATAACCTTCTATGTGATTATTAGTTTTAGGTTGAATATCAACTAGATCGACTAAATTCCAAAATGATCGAGAAAATAATTCTTCTTCAATGTACGTACGAAGAATATAATCTGTTAACTTAAGAAAACTGTGGTGTACATTACTTATTTCTTCGATAATATTACCGAAAGCTTCATTAATTTCTTGTGTTGATAATAATGGTAACATATGTATATGTGCTATTTATCGAGGAGCTTCATTATCATCTGATAAATTAACTAAACTCTTTTTTCGTAATTTGTCGCCAAATATTTTGAGAGAAGTGGAAAAAACATCCCTTGATGCTCGCTGTTAGAAAGTTTTTTGAAAAAGCATTGCAGAAGATCTTTTCAAAATCAATTAAAATAGATTTTGAATCGAGTAAGATACCACTGGTTTGAGCATATAATACTAATTTTTTCAATAAACTATTGTATGTATTAACATTTTTATTAGGCTATGCAGGATATATCATGAATTTCATACAATAATCGTCCCATACGTGAATACTATAACTTTGATAAAAGAGTCGAGGTGCAGTGTAGAAAGTACTGTCGCTGTTTCAATGTGAATTTGTATCAGGAAGTTGAATAGCCGTTGGTGATGCAAAAGTAAGAATTGATGCCAGACGATTATTATAAAAGAAAAGATTGTTTCTCATCAATGTTCGAGTAAGTTGACTAGATACATCAATTGTTGATAATGACTTGGGTATTGGTGGACGTTGAAACGAACAATATTCACATAACGATGACTTAACACGATCAAATACAGGAACTGCAGCAGCACTATCATTTTCTTGTCTAAATTTTTTAACTTGTTGATAATATAATAATAGTACCGGTGCTATGCGTTCTTCTTCGATCCTTCGCTTGATGGATTTGATGCATTCATATACATTTAAAGACATTTTTTCTTGATGTTGAAATTTATGATTTCCATCAGCTTTTATAAGCCATGTTTTTACAATGAAATATTCATATATAGTTATGGTGGCATTACATAACTTATGTGTGCAAATCCATACTTGACTTCCATTGTTTTTGGTTCGTCGCAAACCAAAATGACGGGTTTTAAACATTACGGCATCATTGCAAAATTGTGTGGTAATTTTAGAAAAGCTATCACAGCTAACGATGGATATTGCGATTTAATTCATTTTACTTTATTTTAATCACTTTAAATACTTTAGTGACAAGTACATGTAAAAGAATGTCCTGGACAACACATGACGTCCATCATTGGGCTAGCTCTAATAAGATAATATTCTCTCTGAAATAAGCCATCTATGTTGATCATCTCTTTGTAACTATTTTCACTTGTTCCCATAATGCGAACATTTTCCAATGTGCGGTCATTTTTGTCTTTTCTTCCTTCCTCCGCTCCCATTTCTATTTTGTTTGGCGAACATTTTTTCCTCCAATTACGGAAAAACTTTCCCAATCAAGAAGATACGTTCTTTTGCATCTGTTTACTCTTTCGTGCTTGATTTCATATAGATCGCGATTCTTTCTTTCTTCTTTCTTCTTTCTCTTCCTTCAATATAATACCATTCTTTTTTTCTTAGGAGGTCATCTCTTTTTTCGATGTGATATCTTTCGATCACATTGTCATCTCTTTGTTGTGTTCGCTGTCTCTTTCGTTAACCCCGAATGTGTGTGATAATATATATATATACGCGCGTTTTTCTCTGATCTAGTTAGTCTGGTATAATATAGTTGCTGTGTGCGTATGTATGACTGTTGTGTGGCATGTATGTATTTATTAAGTAAAAGCAAAGGAGGTTCATAAGAAACTCATTCCCTAATAAGCACCTTAATACGTTTAAAATATCAAAATACTTTTTCTACAGCAAAAAGTAATACTTTCCTTTTTCAAAGATCCTCCTGAATCTTCCTTCTTTCCAAATGACTGTTCACAAGTCAGGTTAAAACCATGATAACATATAATTTTGAATGATATGGTAGTATTTTCTTTTGGACAATGAAGTAAGAATCCAGGAAACATAAAATTATCTTTCTGTACCAACTGAATTTATTATTATCTGTATTATGTAGATATCCCGGTTGCGTCACCTCATCCTTGTATTCAGAAGGAACAAGAGATCAACGAAAATATAACTTATGATTTAAATACATTTCATACTTTTGTATATTTGTTTAGAATGACTATTGATGAATAAATATCTTCAGTGCCAAAGAATAATGAATGTTTCATCGCCTTTACAAAATAATGACCAATTAAAAAATGAAGGTCAATTAATACATGTTTTATCACCATTACAAAATAATGGTCAAATATGAAATATTGAAACACTATTAGACGATGCATTAGTGAACGAAACATCAATACGAGATAATTTTTAGTGCAACGATGATAATCTACCAAATTATCTTTTCGAATTGCGGAAAGAAAACAAACAAATTATGAAAGAATATGATGGAAAAATTGAGGATTTTTATCAAAAAATAAATAAAGCTCGGAAAGATTTGAAACAAATGGATTGTGAAATGAGGAAATTAAAAAAAGAAAAAGAATTTTTAGAATTCTTCAATGAGCATATATGTATGTTAAAAATGAATAAGTAAGTGTGCATTTTAAAAAATAAAATCTTTATCTTCTGTTCGCATAGATTTAATCTAAAGGCACAGAAAAAGTCCATGAAAAGCATCGTAGGTGGTATTAATGGTAGTGGTAAATAATTATGGTGATTGACTCTATGGTCTTTTCTAATTCTTCACAATTTGCAACAACCACAATCATCAACTCTTTATATACCAACACCATCAGTATAATCAAGAGTCGATATCACATCAGTACTCACACCTGTCCAACAGCATGCCAGCTTCGAACAGTAAAAAAAACTATTGAGTGCATCCTCAATTTCAGGTATACTTCTTTATAAACAGGGTGGGATTGGAAAGTCTATAGCTAGGGTGCGAGTGGGTGTGGATGTGGATGTTGGTGTTCGTTCAGGAAAGCTCGCATTCCCATCCTCATTCCCATCCACACTCTTCATTAACAGCTTAGATTTATTATTAGATCTAATTTTATTATTATGTTAGATATTTTATTGCGAGAATATTTGTAACACATTGAATAATTTGAGTTGCTGCTATTTGTGCATCTTCATAGGAAATTCTTGGTAACATTAAAAATAAAGTAAAAAATAATTAATAACATTTCTCTGATCCAAATGTCTATTGAAATTCGAATAAAAATATTTGAAATAAAACACTTGTTTTCTTCCTAAAGTTGTTCGTGTTAATTGATTTGTTCCTTGTATTAATTGTGGTAATGACAATGATTACACTTTAATACTATTTAATAATGTTATTGGAAGATTTATTATAAATTTTATTCAATATTCTCGAAGGTTTGCATAAGAATTTATTTCTTTATTATACTCATGTAGATTAGATTCATCAAATGATATTGAGTTCTATTTGGAAAAAAATTATAAAATAAAAGAAAAATTAATAAAATAAAAATAACTTGTTTTGAATTTTGACTTTCTAATGATCATATAAAAATAGTTGTAGATAGAATACTATCTAAAAAAATCTGGATAATTTCCATTTTATTTATTGTAAAATAATATTTACTTGAAATAGCTTTATTAACAATTTGATTATTAAATTATATTAAATACTTGTAAAAGTGAAATAATATTTTGACTAATTGTATTTTGATTTTCAGTTGAAAATAATTGATTATTAACTGATCATTTTAGATCATTAATTAAATCATCTGTTTCTATTGAATTCGATTCGATATTAATAGATGATATGCTATCTTCTGTAACACAGCTTAATGTGTTTCGAATATTAATAAGATGATTAAGTTTTCCAGTTGGTAAGCGGACTTGAAAATTTGAAATTTGTGAAAAAGCAATGATCATTAATTTTAATGGAAATATTTTTCCAAACTCAAAATAAATCTATGTTTAATTTAAAGAAAAAAAACTGTTTTCATATAACATAATGTATCATCTTTCGTATTATCTTTATCAAACCAATTTGAACATGAAGCATGATATCAAGTATTTATTATATGATTTTAAAGGATTTATTTAACATGAACCATTAGAAGGTGATTCGTTGATAGGAATATTTAATTCATTTACACTTGTTCGTGTTTGAAATCTATACAAAACTTGAAATTTTCAAAAGTTTTTTCAGAATTTTTCATAAATAGTTGATTAGTTGGTGTAAAATTGTTTGTATTTATACCTAGAATAATCAATGGAGGCACTTCAATTACTTAAATAAAGATTTTTACTAGAAAAATCAAATACTTCGATAGAAGATTATTTGATCAAATAAAGTCCATTGAGTAAAATTAGAAAACGAATTAATTAATGCATAATAAATATTCCATTTAATGTTTAGAATATTTGTACAATTTTCAACACAAATAGGAAAAAGATGCAAGTTATGTTATTGAATTAACAATTTCAAATTTTAAATTGGGAATACATACTATTATCGGAATTTTAAAAAAAGGCTATCGGGCAAAATGCTTATAACTTTTGAACGAAGACAGCTAGAGCCCTGCGGTTTTCATCATTCGAAAGGAGAGACAAGGGGACGCCTTTTTCTCCAATATTGTATAGGAGGAAATCATTTAAAAATCAGTCATTTCTACAAAACATCGAAAAATGCATAAAAAACGGTCTGCTATTCAGATGAAATTTTGATGAAAAGTACGAAAATATGCTTAAAAATTAAAAGATCTCTATAGTTTTTGTGCGATTGAATAGACAAGTTTATTTGTTCAACATTAGGAGATGGAAAGTTAATCATTCGAATTATATCTTGAACTATACATCTAAGGTTCCTCTATTTAGATCAGATGTCAGAACCAAAATTTCATCAAAATGGCAGATCGTTGTCATAGATTTTTTTCATGCTTTGTAGAAATGACTAATTTTTAAATGATTTCGTCCTATACAATATTAGAGGAAAAGGCGTCCTCTTGTCTCCCCTTCGAATGATGAAAACCGCAAGACTCTAGCTATCTTCGTTCAAAAGTTATAAGCATTTTGCCCGATAGCCTTTTTTTAAAATTTCTATAATAGTTAATGTAACAAATAATATAAAATATTTCTCAATCTTTAATTAAATTAAATTAAATAAATAATTTAACTCAATGATGAATAATTGTGGATGAGAATCATCAATTTTAATAAGTTAATATCCAATTGTTTGAAGTGATCAATTTTGATGATTTTTCATATGAACTATAAATTGATGTATTTCATCGGTTATCAATGAAATATATAACATTCTAGTTGTCTATTTTGATCAGACAAATAGATGTTTACGTCAACACAATTTTCGGTGATTTTGCTGATAGATGAAATCATCATCTAACAATTATTGACCTTCACATCACATATTTTTGTTGATGAGGTTAGTGTTATTTGAATGCGTTCATGTTCTGAAAGGTCTGAAAATAATTCATATTACAAATCTATTTCACATATATTAAATCATCCTATTATTTCTTTTTTGAGGCGATTTCGGTTTAGTCCATTCCTTTTCTCTCTATCGTTTTCTGCTTCAAGCAGATTAACATCAATACGCTGGTGTGAAAGATTGAGAAACAAATCCATTGATATGATTTTTCTACATGCACGATTTCGCCTATGAACAAGATATAGCAAGTATTTGAATGCTATAAATAGAGTTACGTGCATTCTATTGATAATGCGAGATTATGCTGAAATCTAAGTGCTTTTGGTTGATCAAACGAGAAAAGATATTGCTCATGCACCAATGATTAGTTTTATTCGCAGTGTAGAAATTAGTAATGGGGAATTTCGTCTGTTATGATAGCAAAAAATTGCAAATTGTAGAGTTGACGTTGTTGTATTCTTTGATATATTTGCTTTTCAATAAAACTGATCAGACATTCATCGCTGACATTAATACGAGATCATCTTCTATTTTATATTTCTTCTATGCAAAAAAAACATAAAAAGACACGAGCCCAGAATTATACATCAAGGTTAGCTAGTAAAATGAATAGGCTTTTTAAACACATACGATTCGTTGTGTTTAATATCATTTTCATGACAAATAAAGGACTGTTCACTGTCAGTTAAAAGTTTTACAGACATCTTCTGGTAAATTTCATCAATAAAAAATAACAAAAGGAATCAAAAAAAAATTTTTTTCTTTGTCAATCTTTACTGCATTAGAAATATTGAGAGAATAATATTCTAATAATTATACTTACGCATAAGAGATACTTGTCCTTATATATTTTAATAAAACTTCAAATATAATTTTGTTTTTTTATATATTAAAATCAAATACTAAAAGGAAGAATTCTTAAATTCTCTCTTCCATGTCTTCATTTGACCAGAATATATTAATAAAATAAAAAAAGAAAACAAATATTTTCTCATTAACATGAACAATGATAACGATAATTATATCATTAATCTACCTTGTTTAAAAGTATCAACATTAAATGAAAAACAATCAACAAATAATTGTCAACATGTTTGTATTCTTTTCAAAAACAAACGATTAATTCAATGATTTTTAATAGTTCAAGATATTTATAATTATATTGATGAGCCTAGCCTGACTCTTGAGTCAGATTCTAGAGTTTCAATACTCTAACTGTCCACTATTTCTGTGCCATCAATGATTAAGCTAATGATCTTCGCACCACATCGAATTCTTATCGATTGATTCGACTATCATATCGAACTTAATTTTTTCTAACAGAGTAATTGGAAATCAAGACTTAGGGTCGAGTTTCTATAGTTATGCGAATGAATAATATAAAAGTACTAATGCATTTATATTGATGACGGTCTTCAATGCTTTTGTTGGATCATGAAAATAAAATCAACAGTATACGGGACATAATCTTCTCATCCAGTGCAAGTACACTAAATCATCAACAAATAGTTGCTATTATATCTATAGAATGATTTTTTCACCTAGTAATATATTACATATAAATAATCGTTCATTTTTTATTTATAGTTTTTTATCAAAATCAATATTATTTTCCAACTTCGATATTGAAGAAAGGAAGAAAGAATATCCTTGCCTTTGAGATGCCTTGCGGTATGGTGTGCTGTTTAGCAGCAGATTCAATAGCTTGATATCTTCCCTACAACTATGGCTAGCTCTGTATAGAAGGTTAGTCTGACACCGATCTTTTGCGCTCAATTGCTTGAGCTGCTCATACATGCTCAAGTAGGTGTATGTCACAACGTAGTCAGCATACTATCGGACGATTGATTCGAGACAAATGGCCATTAGTGACTTATTAAGGATCATTCCATAGCTGATGGTACTAAGGTTTATACAGAGTACCTTGTGGATACGTGTCAAACAACGTAGCCATTTAGCCATGAAGGCTCGGTATTGAACAATACGATTGATGTTCGAAATAAGTAAATGAATGAACACCTTACAATGATTATTTATCATTTAGAAGCTATATCAAAAGTGATTTTAATATATCTTATTCTCATATTAATCCACATCTACAACGACTATTTATGATACGAACAATAAATAAACACTTCTAACAATCCTATACTCTTATTTGATCACGAATTGGTTAAAATTCATATTTATCACTTTGCCAACACATTAATAAATTAATCATAACAATAAAAAGAAAAGCAAATATTGACCATTTTCATTCAAATCAAATGTATTTTAACTTTAAATTTTCTGTCAGAAAGAAAACACACTTATAATTTATGTAAATTTTAAAATTAAAACAAAAAAAGATGTGATCACCGGGTTCTATAAAGCCAGATACAAATGTTATCGTTGCATTGAATGCTAAAATAGAAAAGAAAAAGAGATAATAAAATTTTATTTGATTTCTATAGACAATTATTTATTCTATATACCTGGCCTATAGTATCTGAAATATGATAACTATTAAGAATTATATGTATTCTATAAACGTGCAATGTTATTGCTCATTGTCTAAATATAATGAAGAAGAGTCTTTTTTATTTATAAATAAATTATTTGATACATACTATTTTAGAATTTCTTTTAGTAACAGTATTGTCTATATTGATTAATGGAGTTGTTAAAGTAGATTCTTCATTATCATTATCAAATTCTCTAAAACCAAAAAAAAACCTACACAATAGAATAATACATAGAAGTTTTTGTTTAATAGAATTTAACGTACGGAGCTCGAATAGTAACAGTTGCACGATGTTGCATATGTCGACGATGAGCATGTGCTGAATGATCTAATGAAGCACTTCGTTGTTTCATTTCAGCTAAATAAAACATAAATTTATATATTTCAAATTGATGATTGAATTTAAAACAACAAATAAAATTCATCTTTTATGATTTAATCTTTATCGAACACTAAAATATATCGTAGAAAATATGAATAAATAAAATTACTGAAACATCTAATTAGTATCCTAAAGTAATCAAAGATTACATTGAAGTTCGATTTGAATTGATAGATTTTATATGTGTACTATATAAGTGAATACTCAAGTAATGTTCCATGAGATAAAGTCTCGCACAGGTATAACTTTTATATGCGTATCTAACGAGAGAATCTATCTAACTGTCGGATGCCGTTCAACTTCATATTATGGTTATGAGTCGATGTCGATGAAATTAGGAAAAGTATTATAAGAATTTTGCTCATGACCTACTAATGAAGAATTATAAGATTAAATTCGTCTACTAGCACATTTATTAATCATTCGATAGTCCTTTAAAACTTGTCTTAGTATCATCAAGATCAGTTTGTAGCCATCATATTAAGTCGAACGATATCCGACAGTTGGATATGTTCCCTCGTAAATCAATTCAATTAGATTCGTTTGTATAGATATGCAAGCTCATTTTTTCTTGCTAGAATAATTTTTTTTTGTCATCTATCATTTATTTGTATACAATTCACTCGGAATAGAAAAAAAGTACAACTATTATTACATTATTAGAAACTATCCTCTTCAAGAAAAAGCGTCGGTAATCGGAGAAAAAAAAAGAGAACAGAAAGTAATGTATCAATATAAACATATATTTCAAAATACTCGTACACAATAGCTAAACTTATTCTGCATTTATCACAAATACGGTTCTTTCAATCAAATTTTCCAATTGTTATTATTACTTACAATAAATCTAGTTAAGAGGAAATAAATTTATAACAATATGCACAAGGAATATTAGCATTCTTTCTGATTTGCAACTCAGCCGCAACTAATTCAATATTCATTTGGTTACGATAACCCGACAATAAGTAGTTCATGCGACTAAATATCGTTTCAATAGACGTATTGCTATATGAGAGTGTAGATATGGATAATATTCTTCTCGTCTCCTACATCGACGACTACACTCACCAATGGAAGATTTCTTTTTGAAGCATCGAACGACATTGAATAAAAATGTTCTTCAAATACTTCATCGGCTATCTTCTGTATAAAATATAGATCAAGAATATTACACGCAATAGCTCTCGAGTTTGTTCTAGCATGCGATAGAAACTTAATCAGAGCTGAAAATGTTTCACATAAATCTTTTAATAAGTTAATTATTCGTTGTTGAGAAACATAACTATGGCCGTATTTAATGCAATAGTATATAAAGATGCCGTGCTGAAATTTTTTTTTGTACTTCACTCACAGAAGATATAGGCAAAGCAATTGATGCAAATGAGTTTATACATATTTTATGAAAGTTACTATTTACATGCTAGTTTTTTAAAGCTATTCTGCCACTACAATGGATACAAAATGTTTTTTTTTAAACCTGCTTAATACCGAACTTGGATTGAATCACTTTTCATTATCTTTTAACTAAGATGAAATTCTTTCAAAGTTAACTAATCTTTCCTAAAAAAAAATAAAGACCCTTTTCCTTTCTTTAATATTAGAAGCAGCTGATGTTATTTTCTGTCTGTGCAGGAAATGGCTGCTGAAAATAATTCTTTGTTTTCCTTCAATCATATTTATGCTCAAATTTGAATCTTCAGATTCATCATCCATACTTTACTTTTAATCAATCTAAAATGTAAAAACTAATAAGTAAAATAGTATCTTTTTTTGTACAATTGAAATTTAATTCTTATTGGAGAATATTGTTTATTCAAATGATTTTTCGAAAGATTTAACTCATCTATGTAGATTTATTACCTACTAAGTAGTTTTACTAATTATAACTAGGATACTTGCATGTACAACTTTCATTAAGTTTCTCGTAACGATTAATCATCTCTTCAAAAAATTTCCTGTAATATTGAAACATTAGTAACTATCAAATGTAAGATCCTATTAATATTCGAAGACTTCACAGCGAAAATAATAAGAGAGATTTCAATTTAAAAAAAAATCGTTCTTAAACAAACCTCGACGTTGTTCTGTTTGGTGTGTAACACAGCTTTTAATAGTATCAATCCAACGTATACTCATTTCTTCAGCTTTTTCGCCATTTGAAGCTATATTTGGAAGCTAAATAAAACATATTTTAAATAGAAAAACGCTTCTTTTAAAACTTATTGACATACTTGAATAATATATGACCAATCTTTGAGTACAAGTTCAAATTTATTTCGATCATTTTTTGGATGTGTACATACAGCAATATCAACAAACTAAATGAAAATTTAGAAAAAAAGAAATCTTTTTCTTTTCTTTTTATTACTTTAATAATTTCTTTAAATTGATATTGAATAGATTTTCCATTTCCTTCATCTTTTTTCTTACATAATAATATATCTCGTTCAAATAAAAATATATCTCTTGTACTTGTTTTTGTTCGTGTATAAACTGTTCCACGACGTTTTTCTTTTGATATTAAACAATTTTCACCACGTAAACGTATTCGACCTAATGTATTTAAATTTTCCTACAGAAAATAAATATTTATTGTTTTAAAGAAACAAATCGAAATGATATTTTTTTTTTGTTGTCACATACAGAATAACCAACAATTTGTGTTGAATGCATAACATCATTTAAATTACATAATATATTAAGCATAACACGAAGAGCTTCTTGTAAATGTAAACGTTCTTGTTCATCACGTGTATATTTAATCATTTCCTTTTGATAAAAAGAAACAACATTAAATGAATGAAGTCTTTGTTTTTAGTAAGAAAAATTTACTTTAAGTAAAAGTTGATATTGTGCTATTCGTTGAATTGGTTTTAATAAATATGAATCTAATGGAAGACGATGACCAAGTGATTGTTGAATTTTCTAAATTATTTTAATGAAATGAAAAAAAAAATGAAAGTTTGCGTAAAAATTTTACTGTAAAAAATGGATGTCCAGAACAAAATTGTTCCCAAATACGTTCTGATTGAGATTTATTAAGAACATATTTTTCGTATAATTTAAAATTTGATTTCTAAAAATATAAAATTAAGAAGTTATAGACTTTAGATATTTATTTCTTTGCATTTATCATTCATTTATCTTTATTAAAGATAGAGAGAGTTCTTTCTACTAAGATATGTAATTTTTACGTAGATTTTTTAGTACAAAGCTGCAGTTCTCTTCAACATCACTTATAATATCGACTTGAAACTTTGTACAGAAAAAGGCCTTCATGAAACTAATTTATTCTGAAGATTGCAAATTTCTGAATTTCTTCTATTCTTAGATATGAGTATAAGAAAAATTATTATTTTTTACAATAATTACAGCATGAAATGTCTCATATTTATCGTTTAGGAAAAGAGCAATTAACGTAGTTGAAATCTTCAGAATAAATTAGTATCATGAAGATTTTTATCTATGCAAAGTTTCAAATCGAACTTCGATAATCGATTTTCTAAGTACTTTTGAAGGTAAACAGAATATTGTATTAAAAAATGCTATAAAAACGAAATATCTCAGCGTAGATATAAGCTATGAATCACAAACTCTTGTCAGGATCATTAAAAACTCATTAGGACCTACATAGGCTTGACTTGAAAGCAAATTAACATTTGAGAGTGTTTCCTTGTCAGTACTAATTCATTTCACAAATATGTGCCATTATTTAAATACTATGTTTTAACTTTTTTCGACACGTTGTAAAATCTTCAGTGATAGATTGAGCGTTGATATTACGCTGTACTATTGTTTAATAAAGAAGCTTAATGTTCGATTGATTGCTTTCATACTCATGCTTTGTGTCAAACTATAAGTTTCATAATTGATTGGTTTTTTTTTATCTGATTTTTATTTCTATAGAGTTTTTCTCCTTCTTCAATAACATTAAACAATATGAAAAAAACTTACTCGTTTAATAAAACATGCTGCAATAGTACTACCAATGGAACGTGTATTTATTAAAGATGAATCATCATAGATTTGTTGAAGATCACGAAGAAATGATCTAAATTATTTCTTTATATTATATTAAAAATAAAATTCTAAAATATATTTACGTAGCATGAAATGCATAAATATCAGGTAGATTAGAAAAAAGAATTGATTTATTTTGTATTATTGCCGGAGGCAAATAACGATATCGTTCTGGTTCATCAAATTTAAGCATATAACCCTATAAGTATACAATAATTTTCAATACGAATTTTTTTTCAAAAAATAAAATAAAATAAAACAAGGCTCAATAACTACCTCGATTACTATACGCAATTCTTCGACATAAACTTGTTCAGTAGCTAAAAGTTCAGTAACAACATGTCTTGAGAAAAAAAATAAACAAAGAGCATAATAAATTATTTTTATCTTTTTTGTTTTTTAAATTTAATTTTTACCTTTGTTTTTTATCCATTTTTGCATTATGAGCTATAATACATTCACTATATATAATATTATTATTATTATTATTATTATTATTTGATGATGATGATGATGATGATGAAAGATTATGTTCAATGTCTGATGAAGGATAATATTCATTGATTTGTTGTTGTAAAATAGATGTTGTCGTACCAATAAGATTGAGAGATTCACTTTGTTGTAATGGTAATGGATGAACACGTTGTACAGGTCGATTTATAGGTATAGCTAAACGACGTAATTGTTCACATCGTTTTTCACATAAATCTCGAACGTCATTTACACGATTGAATACTTGAATAATCATTGACTAGAAAAATCAATTATATTAAAGAAAAAATCATTTTTAAATTTCCAATTAAAAATTTTTAATATAAATCTATATTTTAGTGTTTAGATATAATCATTTCATTTACTTTTCAAGCACTATTTTTAACTAAATAAAGAATTCCTATCGTGTAATTGTTTTATTATTCTTTATTATTATTTCAATAAAATTGATTTGCACACTTGGAATATAACTAGAGCCCGTCGGATCCAAAATTTTCGGACCTGAACCCGACTGAGTCCGAAATCAATCCGACGATCTCTAAATATAACAGTCATTCTCATGAAATTCCAATGAAAATTATTCATTCCAAGGTTCACTTTGATCATCAAAGAAAAGAATAGTCCATAAGAACTTCAAAAAAAAGAAAATTCTTTTTCACACTTTTAGGTATTCACTGGAATGGAAAATGTTACTTAGTCTATTTGAGTATTCAATGATGCTGAAATATTTATTAAAATCTTACACGAAGTGGTTCAGGTGTTAATGTATGTTGTAATTCATCTAAGTTTATCGTTGATAAATCTCCAAGAAAATGTTCAAGTTCACTAAGTGAACGAATAGCTTTATCATTTGATAAATGAATTGGATGCATTGCTAACATATCTTTACCACGTGTACACCAATCATTAATCTAAAGATTCATATTGAAAAAAAAATCAAAGTAAAGAATTTTTCTTTTTTTACTAATTCAAGTTTATCAATATAAGTTCGTAATAATCTTAGATTATGTCGTTTTTCATCGATTTGTTCAGTTAATTTCTTTTTCATTTCTTCTAATTCTTGACATTTAGGTTCAATGGAATCAATGCCATAAGCTGTTGATTTTTGTTTCTGTTGCTCCATAATCAAATCAAGGCCGTCATTGGCTAGCAGTGTTGCATGACTGATCATCGTCTAGATATATACATACATAGATATATATAAAGTAGAATAACACTGAATGATATTATTACTTGTGCACGTTGTGAAAGGTCATCAACTTGAATCAATGTTTGATCAATTTCTTCTCGAGTATTACTATTATCACTACGATAACATTCAAATAAAAGTAAACTTGTATTTAGATCAGGTAATTGAATTATATCATTATATAATTGAATAAAATTCGATTGAATTTCTTTAAAACGTTGTTCAAAACGACGTAAAGCAAGACAACGATTTAAACGTGATTCATGTAAAGTCCAAAATTGTACAAGTACAGATTCACTATTATTAACATGTGTCAATGCACTAGAAAAATATAATTCTTATTATAAAAAGAAAACCAATTATCATAAAATAAATGATAAAAATAACAACGACAATAACACTAATACAAAAATGTCATCATATTTCTTTCTTTCATTT
This sequence comes from Rotaria sordida, assembly GCA_905250125.1. Lineage (NCBI taxonomy): Eukaryota > Metazoa > Rotifera > Eurotatoria > Philodinida > Philodinidae > Rotaria > Rotaria sordida. The sequence continues at coordinate 21,091 of CAJNOL010001122.1, read as the reverse complement.
TTTTTATATGCAAATAATAATAACCATATTATTCGACGTACTTACTTAGCACAAGCACGAGCATGTGCAGCTTGATCGGGTGATAATATTAGATTGTGAATATCATTATTCTCGTCAATTGAATTATCATGAAATGATGAAGATGGTTTATGCTGTTGACGAATAATACATAAGAGTGAATGACCCCACCTAGAATGTATATATAGAAAGATAAAATGAAACAAAAGTATGTACAAAGTCAATAGACTAATGTAGATAAATGATGATGATGATGATCATCATCATCATCGTCATCATTCAAACTCAGTCATCTTATCGCTGGAAAAAGAAAAAGGGACGCAAAGAAGAACATCATCGAAGAGTATATAATGCGTGTACCTTTTTCTTTCTTCGTCTTTTAATGTCTCTCTTTCTTTGCATATGTACACATCAAGCATACAATAAATACTTCAGATGTCTACGTAGACTATAGACTCGAAAGAACGATGAATAGCACTTGTTGAAATAAGAAAAATGCAAGCTCAGTCATATGTCAAATAATCTTAATATGTTTACTATGAAAAATGTAAAAATAATTAAAAGAAATAACAAGAAAAAAAAACACAGCTTCATACGTTTTTATTCTTCGTAATTCTTGTTCAAGTTCATTTTTTTGTGTTGAATGTTGTAGAAGTAGTTGTTGTGTTGATTCAACAGCATTGGGAAATTCAATTTCATCACATTGTTTTATAAAAACAAGTAGCATTTCACTTAATTCATGTATCGATTGAGTTAATTTTTCAATCGCCTTTAAAAAACAAACAAACAACAACAAGAAAATTAAGAAATATATCTTAAATATTAATCTTTTCTAATTACTGCTCGTCGTTCAATCCATTCAAATAGACGAAAATCGATTAGACCGCCTAAATCTTTTGATAATTGACTTGCATCTAAATATTCATGAAGTTCAGCTAATGTTCGACAAACAATCAACTAAATAAAAACCGAAAAAATCAATTAATTTGAAATATTAATTTATTTAATTAAACATACACGATGTGTACAAGTTATTTCATTTAAAATAGTTATACGAGATAATGCTCGTTGCATCCATGAATTTGGTCGAAGAAGATAAATACATTGAATTGAATAAGGAAAATAATCCTTAAAATTGAAGAAAACAAAAATAAAATAAGATCAAATATACATTTAATTGCTAAGAAAATTTTTCCGATTTTTCTTTTAATTTAACAGCAAAAAAAAAGGAATTTGATGTCGACACAGTTTGAATCAAATTAGTATCAAATGTTTTCGATTATAAATATCCTTTTCGGTAAAAAAATATTACACTACCAAAAAATATGCTTATTTCATACTGTGCATACCATAGTAGAATTCCTTTTTATAGAACAGAGAAATGAAGATGCAATCAATAAAAGTCATGGTGTCTGTTACGTACAACATCTGCTACAGTAACTGAAAAATAACAATTATCTTCATAACTTTTTCTGTGTAATAAAAAATAATATGTAGATCATATTATCATTTTTGATTAAAAGATAAGTGGAATGTATTACGATATAGATTTAATGACATAGTCCATTAAATCGACAAATGTCAATCTTTCAACTAAATTCAAAACATTTTTCAACATTAACTGATTTTATGTTCATTGTTTATTTTCGTGTAATTACTAAACTCGGAAACGTTTGCTTTTGTGGAAAATAACTATATGAAATAAACGTTCAATTTTAATTATCGACAAGAAAAAAAAGACAACTGAGAAAGAATCAAGGATAGTACGAATATTTATTCATTAGTTTTGGATTAAGATTTATGCAAAAAATGTTATCAAATTTAATATAATCTATAAAATTTTGTACCGTGTTTTACATTCTTATCTTAATTCTTAATGTAATTATAAAAAACTACTCATCTTAAAAGATATATAATCAATTTTATTCTACAAAAAAAAGTAATGAATAAAATTATATTAAATCAACTATTTTCTTTTCTTAATTTTTTATTTAAAACAAAACAAAATCAAATTTGATAAGAGCATAATATTCAACTTATAAAAACCCTAATTAAATCCATTTTAAAAACTAGAAAGAAAAAGTTTTATTTCACCTCAATATAAGCCATTATGGATTTAACAGTCATCCATCGATCTGATCGACGATCAATAATAATAACAAAACCAAGTTGACGTTCATTTTCACTAATTAAGAAGAAAAAAAAACAATAAGACTTGTTCTTTTTTATTTTTCTATCTTAACTATGGACATATTTTCATTTACCTTGGTACTTGTGTTAAATATGAAACAAGTTTTTTATATTTATCTTGTGTTAATTCCATTTGTGGATTATCTGGAAATGTCAGAATTGGAGATTTATTACATGTACCACCTGTTATAAAAGCAAGTCTTTCACGAAGTAAATCAGCTGTTGATAAAACACTTAACGATGTTTCTTGACAAATATGTTCTATTAAAATAGAATAAAAAAAAACAATTTAAAAAAAATTAAATTACCTAAAGTTAGATAAAAATCTAACAATTCATAACGTTTATATAAATTCATAATAGGTAAGTCATACGAACTCTTTCTATTCTCATCAATCTAAACTTTTATACTGTCTGTCTCAATGTATGCAGGATGTGTTTACACAGGAAAATAAATATACAAAAAAAAAAAGACGAAAAACGAGTATCTATGTATGTACGACAGTCAGTCAACATTACCACGCGAGTAATTACGTACAGTACGTGCGATGAACAATGTCTATGATGAAATGGATTATAAAAGGACATGAGAACGAACGATGACTTAAAAGATTAAAACGAGATAATTATTCACTTTTTAATATGTGATAAAAAACCAATGACTTTTTTTTTCGTTTCTTTTTTCTATAAAATCAATTAGAATTAAATACCCTCATTTAATTCATTGATATTATCATTGTTCGATTCAATAATATCAAAATCAGATATATCACTTTGTTTATCATTTTCATATTCTTGATTAATTATTATTTGATTATCATCTTCTTCTCTTACAATTGATAATTGAGTAAATGAATATTTTTTTTGAATTTGATTTTTATCATTTACCAATATGGATGTTTCAGATAATTGATCCATTTTCTTGTTGTGCATCATTTAATAAAAAACGTTAGAAATAAATTTTGCATACCGACATCAAATAGAACAATATCTTAAATGCATACAGCTGGTGTATACACTCATCATAAAACAACCATACTAGGAAAAGGAGAAAAAAAAAGAAAAGAAGAAAAAAGACGATGTGAATGTTACTAAAAGAACTGCCTAACATAATGAGAAAGAGAGTGAAGCAAAGAAACGTGTTTGTATTTGTGTTGAAACTTGTTGTTACTCTACAGGAGTATGGTTATGGCTTTAGCGGTTAATTCATTCATACATGGTGTCATACGTAGCCGTCTGTGGAATGAGCAAATGAAGAAAAAAAGAAACGAGGAAAGAACAATAGAAACAACTATTAGTATGAGAAGCGTTAAAAGAAACGAACTGACAGGAAAAAAAGGAAAGAATCTATTCAACAATTTTTCTTAATATTTTACCGATTGATAAGTAACACTATATGACTTAGTACAATCAATATTTAACTTTTTGTTCAATTTCCTTTCTATTACATAATGTTCGACACTATCACATATATTACTCGAGAATATTTCTTATTTCTTTTCTTCAATCATTTACTAATAAAAGATAAATAAATTCTTTTATCCATTTTCTTGAATACATATACGAAAAAAAAAGAAAAGAAATATTTTAAGTACAAACCATTTGTACGTCAAATGTAATTTTCATCTTTTTATGATCACTCTAACACTTCAATAAAAAAACAAAAAAGTAGTTTCATAATCATCGTTTGTATTTTAATTCAAATATATATATATATTCTTTATTTCTTTTTTTCTTTTTAGTTGAATAGAGATTCTTTTCAGTTAATTATCTGTCTTAACTTATTATTCTTGAACATTTCTTCCTTGATCTGTCTTTTGATATGATAATTAACTGATAAAATCAGATCTTTTTTATTTTTAAATCCCAAATGATTTCAAATGTCATCTGACATCAATATAATATATAATTCATTTCAATAAAAGATGATTTTAAATAGAATTGAATTCAATAAACAATTTTTTTTTTGCTATCTATTTACCTGATAGTTCATATTTTGTATTAATTAACATGGAAGAATGATTAAATGAAAAATGTTTTTTTGGTGATGAACTTTTACTATTAATTATTTTTGATAATGATGTTGATGATGATTTGTCCATAATAATATTCAATTTCGTTCTATTGAAATCTTGATCATGCACTTGTTCTATTTATTAGTAATAGTATCAATACATAAAGATTACTATTGCTATATAAACGTAAGGTACTATGCATTGATGCCATGATGAAGAGAATGAGAGAGAGAGAGAGAGCAAGAAAAAGAAGTAAACTTTGCTCTCGGTTTTTTTTTATTCTCTTTCGCGTTCTTTTAAGAGATGGGCGCGAACAAACATGAGCAGAAACTATGATGGTTGAGCACTACTGAACATGATGACGATCAGAGAATAGAAGAGAAGCAAGAGTAACTATACTATAGAGCACAAAAAAAAAGAAGAAAGTAAAAGTAAAGAATGAATACATGATGCACATGCATAGTTACTAGATGTAGATAGACATTCTTCTTATCGATGACGATGTTCTATTTTGTATTAGCATCGATGCGTATCATGAAAGAATGAATGGACTCCTACTATTTCATAACAAACATTTATTGAAATGAAAAGGTCAAATCAATGTCGATTTTATGAGAATAACGAATGAAAAAAAGAAAATGAAAATAATTTTTCAATTGTTCAAATAATAAATGTAATAAAAATAAATAATCCATAAGAATTTTGTAAATTTTAATAAAGATCTTAATATTCTAACGACTAAAAAGTAATAAAATGTTAATATTGTTTTTTTTTCTCTTTGCAATGATAAATATTATCGTTAAACTAAAAGATATAGAAAAAATCAACAAAAAAGAGATAGTTTTTTTTTCTCTAGATTGCAAAAAAAAAGGAGTCTCGAAACGAGAATTCACTTGTGTCTTTCCGTCTGTAATATAGTTATCATTTCGTAACTATGGTAAAAACGACCTCGTAATGTAACAATAAAGGGCACTAACGCATTAGGATTCAAATTAACTGAAGAGTAGTAGTATGCCTTGAGAAGTGACGATCATGGTTATTAAATTATTCAACGGTTTGATTGATTGGTTCATACTATATACATTAGGATGTGATGTAATAATTACGAGAAACTTAAAGTGTGACTCTGAACATATAATTATGATTAACGAAAATCATATTATTTTGAATAATGTAATATTAATTGTTTTCTTTTTTTTTATAATAGAAATAGCGCTAATATAACTAATTGTATTGATTTCTATGTTTTATAAATCAGTATATATATATAACATACATTTTATTCTAAACAAGAAGAAAATACAGAATAAACATTTTTAATTTCGAGTTTTTTTTTTATTTAACATAAAATCTCTTAAATCAATATACCTACTATTTATGATTGCATAACATGCATAGATATGATAAAAAGAATTTTTATTCATTATATTTAATTATCATTTAAAATTAAAAATTAAAATTTTAAGAATAATATTAAAGAACAAAAACGAATATAGTTATAACAATACAACAATAAAAAAAAATTGATAAAATTTCTGTAGACAAAAAAAGTAATAATATTACACATACACTGCACTTCATTAGACCAATGCATCATATTCAAGATAAGACTTTTTTTTTCTTTATAAACATAAAAATCAAGTTTTATATTACGAGTCACTTTTATATGTTAAGTCACCTCTTGTATTTATCTAATACTTGAGTGAACACGTACGTTTCTGTCTAAATATATGTATTTGCATATCTCGATCTTGTGAGTCTACCCATCAAATGAATCAAGTCTTGATGAATGTTACTTGTTTATTAAATCTTATCAAATAAATCTCTATATTCTTAATTTCAAATGCCTAAAAACTTACTCTAATAAATCAATCAAGTAGTAATCATAGAAATATATACTAAACGTTTTTTTAAACAAAAAAAAATGTGTTCAATAGTAAAATTTTAATTAAACAGTGTTTTATGTTCTTTTCATCAAAATCCTTTTAATCGATAAATTTAAAAATGTTTATTCATAGATAAGATATTTCATATAATATTGGATTGCAAACAGGTCTTTTTTTTATTTATGCTGATTTTATTGGTAGTGATTTTCATTTCCGTAATTACACTTGTAATTTATGTATACAAATTTTCAAACTTATTTGAATGTGTTATAATTATTAGTAATATATAGTAGAAATGTCATCATAACATTGACTAAAAGAGGTCATGATAAATTTCAATTTCCAAGAAATTCGAATTATTGCACAGCATTATCTAATGAATGATACAAGCTAAAGAATACTGCTAAAATGTTGTAGATTAAATATCGATGATGTACAGCTAAAATTCATTTTTATACATTCATTTAAAGAGATACAATTCCTCGTTTCGTGCTAGCTCATGCTGAGAAATTCATTTTATTTATGTAAAGTATATAGAAATTAAGTGTATATCTTTGGGGTTGAGTTGGATTGGGTCACATTATTCGTCTTATTACTGTTAGCTATTCGCATATGCTTCATTAAGTAACTTGAATATTAGCATTGATGACTAGCGACGCTATTCAGTAGTTAGTTTCTTTTCTCTTTCATTTCTAAAATATACTTATAGTAAAATGTTAGCTAGTTCACAATTATGCAAGTGAGAAAAAAAAGAATAAAACTGATATAAGGGTGTAAGCGCGGCTTTTGTCTTCACCCAACACCCATCGCGCTTTCACATTCACACTCACATTCAACTCAACGGACTTCCAAGGATATACACTTCATTTCTATATTCATTTTATATTAAAATCAATTTTCTGCGTCTATTTTTCAAAGCACTGAAATTAATTTCCATCACACTTTTTTCATAATCATTTCAGTTGAATTTCACGGAAATAGGAATTTACCATCTCATGGAATTAAAATTATAATGAATGAAAGGATGAAATACTCTAATCGTCGTCATGTTACAATTATAATGATGTCTATCTTATATAAAATTTTCAAGTATTATTAGTGATCAAGTGTCTTCAAGATAACTACGCTTATCTGTTTTAGTAAAATGATTAGTTGAAAATTGTTAGAAAAAATCATTGGTAAAAGTACATCGGATCAACATTTGTCGATAGAACAGGAAATTAGATGAGCAATGTTAGGCAAAACGAGACATGACTATCTTTCCAATGAGTGTCATTATTTATAAGGTCTACTATTTTAAGCAATTTTTTTTTACCATCAATATATGTAAAAATATAGTCCAAGAAATAAGTAATTCTTTTAAGTTTAATTAGTAAGACCATAATTAGCAAATAACTTTCTAACATGATGACAGAAAAATGTCAGAATAGACTTCACACAATCAACTATATCTATAGTGTAATTTTTCAAGAAAATCAAAATCCTACAAAGTACATATCTTTCTAAAATCGGTTGTTTTTAAAATCTTCCAATGTTTGGAAAAAAGCCATTTCTGTTCAGTCATTATGTCGAGGTTTCAAAGAAGGATATACACTATTTAGAATTTGTACTGAACTTTGCAATCAGTTACAGCTGCATTTTTTTACGTTTCTATATTCATACTCTGTCACATATTACTAATAATGATGAAATTCATTTTTTTCAACAAGTTAAGATATTTTGTAGTTTAAAAAGTTCTTCTATTCAATGTAGTATATAATTTTTGAAAAATACTTTGAATTCGTAGTATTATTAAATGAGCATACATGCATGCAGTGAAAATCTTTCTCTGCTTTGTGTCACATTTGCAAATGCTAGTATTATTAATAATAACTTTCTTGGACAAACGTTTTCAGCGGTAAGTTTTCCAGGATTATCTAAAGTACCTCAATACATATTTGCTTCATAAAGATTCACTCTAGAGAGAAGTGCTCAAACCAGATTATATCGATGTTTTGATTCTATGAAATCATGTTATTCACAAATGAAATTCTTGATAAAGTATTATAATTACGTGTGTTTATGTTTCTTGACATTTGTAACCTGTAAAGACAAATTTGGGAATAATTTTTACAAAGAAATATATGAAATGTTTGCTTGAACTTTCTTCAATGATCTATATAATAATTTGTTCAATGTTGTTGCATTTTCTGAGATAAATATGTTTCAAACTATTTACAGTATAACATAAAAATTGATAACTTACATCTATCATTTATAATTAATTCTGTTTATGCATAATAATGCTCATGATTGATTATACACTCTATACAAAAACGAACGAAGGTTGTTGTCTACATTCTGACCTTGTGAATGAAAAGAAACATTTGAGAAATGTTTTGACGAAGTTTCATTTGCTTTGAAAGTCAAAATATTGTAAAGTAATGCAATTTCTACTTGAGAATAATGTAATGAAAGATTTTTTATAGTAATATGTCTTAATATTTTTGCATGTGAATGTATGATCAATTTTGAATAAAATCAAAGCACATCAGTTTTGATTCTTGTGTTTTGGTCGAGTCAATCCACGACATAAAGAGTTGATATTTTCAGAAGATAAACTATGAAGATGAAGCTACAATTGAACGAAAACTACAACTCTATTTGATGAAATTATGTTGAGATATTAGAAAAAAAAAAAGATGATCGGTTAGGTGTATGATCCATTGTAATCGGCAATGTATAATGTGGATCAATTGTCATAACAAAAACAAAGTAATATATTTATTTTTTTTTCTCAGATTTCAATATCTAATTCAAATTCGAGAAGTAGTAAAGAAAATAATATATGAGAAAAAAGTTCGTGGCATTTTTCCTATCGATATATCTTTGCAACCACTTGAGTAATTTTAACAAATAAATTTTTTGTAAATTGTAGAACTTTTCACGCTGCATCTTGTGGTATATTTGGTTTTTTTAATAAAATGTATTAGGTGATGAAAAGATGAAATGAATTAGTCGTGTAGAAAAAAAATGCTCGTGTCACAGCGTCGAAAATCAGTCGCACAGTAGTTTGCTTTTGTTGAAAACAAAAAGTGCAAAATTAAAATGAGCTTTACTTTGTAGATTGTAGAGCTTTTCATGCTCTACCTTGTGACGTATTTTGTTTTTTAATACAACGTATTAAGTGATGAAAAATTGAAATACAATATGCGGTCGTTTAATCTGCTTCACCTGTTATGTTTTGAGAACCAAAAACGCATGTAACAAACTTTCTTTATTGACGCTCTTACTTCTTGAGCTAGAGCCTTTATTTTTACACAATAAGTGGACTTTGAAATACTTTTTAAAATGACTATTTATTTATTGAAATTGCTCAAGTAATTGCAAAGATATATCGATAGGAAAAATGTCGCGAACTTTTTTCCCATGTCTTATTTTATATTTATCAAATATTTTGTCATTATAACATCAAATGCTTCCCTTTCTTTTAAATATTTGATATGTTAGCTATAAATAATGTTGAAATATTTTTGATATTTAAAACCTATTTAACAACACTTAAATTTGATATACTTGTTATCGAAAAGAAAAAAAAACCATGATTAATTGTTATTCAGATATAAAAACACTCTCATCAATCGTCGAAAAGACATTCACATTTTACAACTTCAAACAAGCATGAATTCGTTGATTGTCGTTCTGGTTTTTACCGTATTTTTATATTCATCAGGAGAAGCAGCTAGTAAAACCAATGAAATATACATATATAATCTTATGAGTTTTCCTTTAGACTGCAATGATGGCAGCAATCCTTGTGGGTTGGATGCGGTACATTATAACTTGGCAAATGGATACCAATGTAGTCAGTCTGGTCCTAATTCTGTAGTGTGCACATGTCCAGGCGGATACGAGATCGATAGACCTTGCCGTATGAGAATAAAGTATAGCAAAAAAAAAGAAAAATAAAAGCCTTTATATTCACAGGTATTTGCAGTCGAAGCAATCCTTTACAGAATCCATGTCGTAACGACACTGGAAGGCTAATTACATGTCTTGAAAACAATGACCTTGGCACGGGGTATTCATGTCTCTGCTTGAATCTAATAACACAAATACCAGAACAAACAGTACACCCTAACTGTGGTTAGTAGTAAATAAAAATTAGGTTGAAATTTTGAATTTAAATTGTATTTATCCGTTTTTTTTTTGTTCAAACGATAATCATCATTGTTTTTGTTATAGGCGAGCCATTCACATCGCCAACGAACACTTCTACCAATACAACTGCTCAATCATCGTGTGCGAATGGTGGTGTTTCTATCGGTACTACTTGTAAATGTCCAAGTGGTTTTATTGGTACATCGTGTAATCAAAGCCAACGTAGATATTTTTGTTTTACTAGTTACTGCATTGCCTACTCCTTTCATTTGATTTGTTCTGTTAAGCTGAAGAGTTATGTCGAAATGTTATTTGCAAAAATAATGGCGCTTGTGCTATTCGAAATCCAAATGGCCCGTATGAATCTGTTTGCCTCTGTCGAGCTAGTTTCTCGGGAGAATATTGTGAAATACAAGGTAAAGATTTTTCTTCTATTTTAGTTTCAAAGAAAAAAAAAAGTTTTATTATAGGAACTTTGGGTTTTTGTTCGTCCAGTTCATGTTTGAATGGTGCTGCTTGTCGAGAAGTTGTTATTGGTGCAACACGAACTGCTTACTGTGATTGTCTATTGGGTTATCGTGGCGTCAAATGTGATACTCGTATCTACTCATATTTCTTTTTAATAAACAATAAGAAAAAAAAATTTTCTGTTCTCTAGGATATTTTAGTTGTCCTGTTGCTGGCAAATTTCGTGACGACGAGATGTATGAGCAAGGAAAATATTTCGAATGCTCGAACCTGGCCGGAGGTAAGACAATCAGAAAAATTTTTTTTTGTATATTAATTACTTTTATTTTCATTAACAGGATTACGACTGGAACGAAAATCATGTGCCAAAGGACTTCGTTTCAATACTGGTACACAAGCTTGTACTGATTAAGAACTCAATTTCAGTGCACAATTTTCTTTTGCGGAACAATAAATTCTTCTTTTTGAACTTTATTGAAATTTTCTTGATATTTCAATAAAATGAATTGAATCCTTCGTTCTTATTGTAAATTCTTCATAGTATAGGGTTGATATATTGGTTTTATAGAGAAAAACAAAAAATCTTGTTATATAAAAACAGATTAACAGAAATTTTTATAGATTCAAATTTCGAGAGTATTATAATCTTTTTAATTTTCATACTTCAAAAATGATTTACAAAAAATTCAGATTATTGCATATTATTTCCAACTACTTACATATATCGTGTCGGTCATATTTTTTTTTCTACTTCTATTTGATTTATTTTTTCAAAATAGTACTATTTCTGTACTATGTACGAATAGTTGAAACAGATGAAAGAAAAGAATGCTAACCGTAATAAAGCAAAATCAATCATAAATTTAAAGATTTTTAACATAGTAAAGAAAATTCAACGAATTGAAGTTAGTATGAACGAGATCAGTCGTGGTTTTAATTTCGTTTTTGATTACATCCAAGTGTGAATTAAATTTGTCTATCCCTTATAAGACTAATAATGATAGAGTACATTCTTGTTCGCTGCCTTTACCAGCATTGTGAAAATGTATTACAAGAAAAACACTTTCACTTTCTTTTGACACGTAAGTTCAATAAACAAGAAATTATACTGTAAAACAATGAATTTTATTTCAAAAAAACAAACAAACAATTGTCTCTGTTGTTCTACATAGATTTCTAAAATGCTTTACATAACGCTGAATTTTTATTGTCATTTCAGTGAATATTTGAATGCATTTGTATGTATATAAGAAAAAGTCATTGAATGGTTTATCAATAAAAATAAAATAAAAAAATAAAAATTGAAATAAATAAAATAAATTTTTTCAATAGTTAAATTAATGCAATCAGATAATTATCTTTTATTTTACTTTAATCGTAAAAGTTATATTATTTTGTTTTCATTTTGAAAGAATTATTTATTTTATATTTCATTTCAATATAAGATTGAAACATTATAAAATATTTCACAATATGATAGATGTAAAAAATCTCAATTATTTTTCAAAAGGTAATTACAGAAAAACAAAAAGAAAAACAAATTTTTTAAATGATATTATCATCTGTGTTTAATCAGTCTTATTTCCTAGATATAGTCGAATCAAATTCAGATAATGAAGCAGAGAGGGACAAGTTAAATCAGACATATTTTTGCAACTAAAATGCATATAAGATTCACATTACGTAAAATTACACTTTTTGTTCTAATATGACAATTCTATTTGTTAATAATACTTGAACATAATTCTTAGTCGACAACAACAACACTCGAAACATCTTACGAATAATGAACAATTACCAACAATAATCAACATCAAAACGTAAAAGCTTTTTTCTTAGATATTGAACGGAGCAATATTAAAAAAAAACTCAAAAAACGTTGATAATATTGCATTTATCAAAAATGAAATTACTAATTATTTTAGTAATAATGATAATAATTCGAATAGATTCATTTTCATTAATCAATCAATTAAATACAAATCATTAAACAAATTGACAAGGAAGATTTTGACGATTTCTACAATGTCATTATAAGTAGAAAGAATATTTTCTCAAAGTAGTTTTTCTATTTCAACAACATAGAGTTAAAATGGCAAGAAAGATATTACAAAACATTCGCCATACTAAAATGTAATTAGGGACTGATGTAAAATTTTTTTTCAATGAATTCATACATACGTAAATTATAAAAATTGAAAAAAGTTCAAGTCAATGATTTGAAATTTTTTTTAAAAGTAGAGAAGCGCATCCAGATCGTCTTTTTATTAGAAAAAGCAACTTCAATATTCATTTAACTTATTTTTGTATTTAAAAATTAGTCATTTATTATCATTAATATTGCAAAAAAAATTTTATCCGTTATGATAGTTGAATGCATAGTATCAGTCTTTGACATATTTTCTTCTTATTGGAAAAAAATTAATAACTGATCAATTAGATAATTTTGATCGAATTCCGAATAATGTTCATATTGTTATGTGTAGAATGTTGACAAGAAACTTTTTATATATATTATGGATAATTTTCAAGATTTTACATATTAAATTTATTCTACTCATGATAATAATATGACTTTAATTTCGTATCAGTTATATTGATAATCGTAGTTCTATTAAAAGAGTCACTATGATATTAGTATAACTATGAATAATAGAAGATGTTTATATACCTTGCTTGAAAGCAATTTTATTAAAGCAAATAAACTATACTTTATATTTTTTTTCATTATGAAAACGAATTTAAGTTTACATAATATTGTGTATTTTTTTTTTTACTTATTATAATCTTTCTCATTTTTCTACTGTTTTAAGTATTAAAATATTTATTAGAGTTTTGCAATGAAGCAAAATTAAAATGTTAAACTTTAGTCATTATATTATTTGTTAATTTCTAGTTGTACATTTGAGACATATGAAGTGTCTGGAAAATTTCACATTGACTCTTCACAATACAGTTGACCTTCTTATGTCACAGAGGTCTTTTTTCTTTGGCGACACTCGAACTGTCAAGTATTTATAATGCCTCATATAAACAAAAATTTGAATGGCTACCACTTAATCTAAACATAAACCTTGCAAATGTCAATAATTATGAGTCTAATTTTCTATTTAAATGCTTAATCAAGTCTATAAAGATATAATATTTTGTAAGGGAAAGAGAAGAGTGATTTTCAAGAATACTTTCATATTCGATATATATATATTTCAGAAAATATTTTCTTCAGAATAAAAATATGTTGGGATATGAAAAACATTTTTGTGCAAAGATTTAAATGACGAAATAAATATATAATTTTAACTATTCTGTCAGAAGATACAGAATTCAATTTTCTATAAACTTTTGTTAGCTTTAATATAGAACGATGGAGCAATAAAAATTTTGTAGATGATAGTATTTAATTCGATGAATAGTATCTACTTCCGATGTGATTTTAGTAATATAATTTTTTGTGTAAAGGAATATTTAACTTGTAAAACATAAGCGACTGCTCGAAAGGCTTTATCAATTATGTATAACATGATGCTTATATTAGCTAATTGTAAAATCAACTTGATTTTTGGAGAATTTTCTAGACAATTAGTTTTTTCTTATTATGCAGAGCTTAAATAGTATTTGATAAAAACGAATCAATTGAACAAGTTGAAAGACTGTAAGAAAAAACAAAATAAAGGCTGTTTTAATTGCAGATGTCGAGATATACGAGTTTTGTTAAGCAAATGTAAATTTTTATCCAACATTCAAAGATAAATTTGAAAGTGCATTTAACATGAAATTGAATTACAAGTATCATACCTCTTAAATATCTATTTAAAACTTGACAAGAATCATAAATACAGTTTGTGTAGGAAGTAAATGCCATTCATTGAATTGCCTAACATAGTTTATGCAGTCATTTTTTTTTATTTCATTATTTGAAATTAAAGCTAACAGGAATTTGCAAAGAATTAAATTCTTTATTCTTCTGATAGAAAAATTGAAATCATCTATACATAAATTCTTTCGTGTTCGAATATTTGCAAGAAAAAAAGAATATTGCAAAATTTCTACCAGATCTGGTACATAATAAATGAGAAAATACATTATAGATTTTTAAATCAGTATTGATCCTAATTTACAAATACAAAAACAAAATAAATTTAAAATCAACAATGAAAAATAATAAAAAACAAAACAAAACAAAACAGAATTTCTTTGTTTTCTATGTTAAATGTAAAATCGATTGCATTATCATATGTAATTGATCAGCCTGAACTGAACATTCGACTATACCATAAATTTCACTGGTTACATTTTGTAAATGCAAAAATGTTGTCACTATTTTCATATATGTTAAAACAGCTTGATTTTCATGATCAAGAGATTTTTCAAGAATATAATACCATAATAATTGTATATATTCATCATATGCATATTGTATTAATTTTCTTGAATGATTATTAATATAACCGGCATCATATAATGATTCATTTGTAAATAAACATGGACAAAAAAGAAAGACAACAATTAAAAGTATTAATAATTTATTATCATCTGGTGCAATATATTCAAATAATGAACTAGCATATGCTATTTTATTATTAATATGATGTGGACCAGGATGATTAACAAGAATTTGTATATCAAGAGTTGTATTTAATAAATGTGTTAAAATTGGTAAAAGAATTTTAATATTATTTTTTAAAAGTATAAGTCTATCATCAACAGGTAAGTGTTGAAATTGAGATAATTGTTTAAAAACCATAATTAAACATGATATTGGTGCACAATATAAATTAAGAACATTTGTTAAATCATAATCATAATTAAAATTAAAATCTTCTGGGATCATTTGTTGTGTACTTTCAATAAATAAATCAAATATTAAATCAATATAATGTAAATGACTATTGGAAAATAAATATGATGTTGAACAAACAAGTTGATGATGATGATGATGTTTTTCAGGAATTTTCTAGAAAAAACAAAATTAATTAATTAATTAATTATTTGAAAATATTTAATTAAACATACTAATCTTGTTTCTTCGTGTCGTTGTTGATATTTTTTAAATTTTTGTCGTCGATTTTCTTGAACTAGTGCACGATGACGTTGATTTTGTTCTTCTGTTCGTATACGTTCTTTAACCATTCCCATTGCAAAACATTTTCTTAAACGACATGCTGTACATTGACGACGTGAACGTTCATCGATTTTACATTCACCAGATAAACGACAAATAAATTGATCCTAAAAAAATAGGTACATTATATTTCATAAGTTTTATTATTAAAAACAAAAAAGAAATTCTTCATTTTCTTTTAATAACATTTATTTTGAAAGTAGACAAACTATTTTTGTCATTATTCTCTAAATTACCATGTGAAATGATAAGTCATACTTCCAATTAAATAAGTTTTTATCAAAATAATGTCTCTATTTTTTGTCTATTCAAGCATCTATGTTTTTTTTCTTGATTAGTCATATTGAAAATGTTGCTTTACAGATAAATTAAATGTATCGTCTATTGTAAAGATCTTTCCAAAAGAATGAATATATATATATATACGTTTATAAAATAATAATTGGTTTTTTTTTTTATTGAAAATAACTGTTGTATAAGACTTACCAATGGTTTAATACCATTCCGTCGAAAAAAGGCTTTGCATGATGAACACTATATAAAAATAAAATATTTAAAGAAAACTAAAACAAAAAATAATAATTCTATTTACAGTCAATACATCAAAATTAATTCCCGTTGGTTTAGCTCCACATACAGCACAAGATCCTCGTCCTGTTTTGATTTTTTTATGTGATATTGATGACAAATCCGAAACACTAGTGACTTCCATTGAAACAACTTTTGCATCATTATTATTAGAATACATGGTTAATATCGAACAAAACAACAAAAAACAATTAAGAATCAACGAATAAAAACACAAATCTAAAAATATATTATGTCAAAATGTTCGTTGTATAAAACATATAAAGAAAATAACAAAGAAAATTTTGTGCTTATTGATGAAAAAAATCTTATATGATAAATATCACGTGTGTAGAATAAATGTTTAAAAATTGTGAATATTTACCTGTAAAAAACCAAATATTTTCTTTTTTTTTTATTTCTTTATCTTATGAAAAAGTAAAACAAAGCGTGTATATTATTCCTTTCACTAATAAGATATCAAGCAAGTATCACCTAGTTATGTGCATAACTGGTAAACTAATATCAATGAGGAAGTGAACAAAACAAAAAGAATAGAATAGTATTATCAACAAAAATAATTTCAAGTAATAATTGAGAACTTACGTAGAACGTATAGTTTTTTCAAACATAATCGATCAAACTATTTCTCTCTTTTTTGTGTACAATATATATTTTCCTATCTAGGATTGCAGATGAGATGAATGTCATTTATGTGAAGCGATTTTTTGTCATTCATCGTCGCCTCGGCATGCTTCTTCTTTTTTTTTCTTATTCTTTTCTTATTCTGTGTATAGACACAGACAAAGAAAAAAAAAAGCTACCTAAAGTATCTTGCTGACGTCAATTCGACCGAGAATCGTCGACTATCAATGGAGAAAAAACTGCACTCAATCTTTGTACTTCTCAAAGAAATGCAGAATGCGAAACGAGTACCCGAATGTGATGTTATTTGCGTTCATAACCTTCAAAAAACAAAGCCTTACTTTTTCGTTATTGTAAGATGAATGTTCAATATAGAATTCACTTTTTAATTCTTCAAATAAAAAATCTATAGCTTTTTTTTATTTCTTTGTTTTTTTTTTTGAATAATAAAAGAACACAAATATAATTCTTTTTTTTTCTTCTTGTCAAATTCATAATAATTACTGACAAATATATAAACACATAAATATGATTAATTTTTTTTTAACAAATAAATGTTTATATATATATATATATATTTATATGGCACATATAGAAAACGAACACAAACAAAATTGAAGCAGAAAAAAACGAAATTAAAGTGTTATTTTTTTTTTTATTAATTTAGAATAATTTTGCCATTTTTTTCAATTCTTTCTGTCTCCAGACTGGTTTTGATGTGTATTCAGCATAAGTCATTTTGAAACGTTGAAGAAATTCATCATCGTTTAAATGAACCTATCAATAAATAAATGAAAAAAAAAAATATATATATGCAAATTTTTATTGCTTTTTTTCTATTAAAATTTGACTATTACATTAAGATTTCTACGATGTCAAGGAATCGTATAAAATGCAATGAAGCTTTTTATGATTTATTGCGTTGTTATATTGTCAAAAGCAAAAATAAACCGAGTCTTATTTACTTCAATGAACTAATTTATGAGTTTTCTTTGAACGATGACTCAAAATAGAGAATAAATATTTTTATGAATTATAAGAAATTTTCTTTCGATTTGAATATTATATATATATATATTAAATTAGATCTGCCCGAGGAGGAAATTGAGAAATGTATGTATGAGTAAATTTATTCTGATTTTTTACTAAGATCACTCTTCTTGTTTTAACTTTATACTCTTAAAAAGAAAAAGAAAAATATGGCTTTTCTTATATGAAACGATAAATTAAATAAACAGACGCATGATTCAAATCTTAATAAAAAAATATTTTTTTTTATGTAGACATTGTTTATTATAATCCAATTTGTTCCGTCTCTTTTATGACATATTGAGTATTTGCTACTGCAGATTTCTTTTTTTTTGTATTTTTTACTAGTTTTACTAGCTGACAATGTCATACCATTTATTTGTTGTTTTGCATGTGTTACTCTACAAAAAAAAAAACGTGACTTTGCTTTTGACTTCCTTTAATGTTTATCAGTTCATCCTGTTATAAACATCACTTAGTATTAGTTGAGACAGGAATTTTGATTCGTTCATGTTTCTCAAGTAGGAGAGATTATTAATTCTATATCATTGAGAGATAAATGAGAGTTTTAATGAAGTACTAAAAGAATATGGCAATGAGAAATATTAGTTATCAACAGATATGATAGAAGAATAAGATAACTAAATGATACAAAAGAAAAATCTGTTGATAGATTTTATTACTTCTCGTAATTCAGGATTAACATCTTCAGGTAATTCATCGGCTGGTTTTAATAATAATTCATATGGATATTTAGTTACTGTTGCTCGATTTAAAATGTTTTGTTTCTAAATAAAAAGAAAACTAATTTTTTTTTGCTTTTTTTTACTGTATTATTTACTGGTTTTTCTCGTATGAGTTCAGCATATATTTCAGGTCGATTATTAGCCTGTAACATTGATTTTGTTGCTTCATATGATGATTTTGACTAAGAAAGAAGTTCAAAAGAATTTTTTTTTTCGTGAAATCAAAAAGATTATTTACTGTCCAATAATTTCTATCCCATGGACCAAAAAAACCAGTAAAATGTATAGGTTCATACATTTGTTTGGTTTTTATAATTGGCGTATCTGAATCACGATGACTTGGATCAGTACGTAAATAATCATAAGCAATTCGTTCAGCATCTTTCATTTCTGTTTTATTTGAATCTAAAATTTTATTTTTACGAAAATCAAGAAAAACAAAATCTTTAAATTATATTCTGACTTTTTCCAATCCATAAAAATATACTTGTCCATGCATCCAATAGCATTACATCATCTTCATCAAGATCAGCCTAAAATTTATCTTTTATATATTCAATTCATACTGAAAAAGATCATTTTTTTCTAAACATTGAAACCGATTTCTACGATCAGTACAAATAGTGACTACTAAAATTATTCAATAAAGTTAATTTCAATTTTTTCCATTGTCTTAAACGCTAAAAACAATCCGATTAATGATTTGAATAGAGAAAACTATATACATACATATATATATATATAAAAGAAAATAAGAGTGATTACCATATTCTTAAAATCGGAGTCTCTAGAAAATCAAAAATCTAATCTTTTTAGTAGCTAGAATGCACAGACATCAATAGATCACACAATTCCCTACAAAATGAGACGTCTCTGAATTCTCTACGACTCTTTTTAGCTGAAATATAACAGCTTCGTTGAAGATAAAAAAATTGAATTTTTCACATAAAATAGTAAAAACCTGGCTTTATAGGCTTCCGTAAAATTGTTGTATTCCAACCACAAAAGATCGTACAGAACTTCAAGACGTCTTGTTTTGTAAAGAATTGTTTGCTCTATCGATATATGTAATCGAAACAAAATTGAATTTGTTCATTCTACATACTGAAAACAAGGTCGTTGATTTCTGGAGACTCAGCGTTTATGAATCTGGCAATTATCTGTCATGAATTATAATAAGCATAATTCATTTTTTTCTAATTTTGGCTTCAGTTTTAGTTCGATTCAATTTTTTTTTTCTTGTAAGTCTAGTCTTTCAAACTGTATTTTCGCATTTTCGATTTTAGTCTCTACGCGAAATCTAAATAATTCTTAACTAGGTTATTGTTGATATTGTTTAGGCATTCGACTAGAATTAGAGCGAAGGCAAGTGACTGTAATATTACTAAATAACTAATAATAGAAAATTTGTGAGTTTGATATTTTCGTTAAAGCAAGGTTATTTTTCAAAAATAATAATTTTATATAAAAATTTAATCAAAGATGTTCGAGGTTTAGTAATTTGAATCTTTATGCAATTTGTTGAAAAAATAAGATTCACTCAAAATTTTTGAGAAACTGAAAGCTTTTCATCAAACTTAAGGGAAAAAAACAATAGTCTGTCCCTAACGAAAATATCAAATACAATACATGAGAAATTAATGTCGAAGGAAAAGACATAAACGTTGTCGTTTCAAATAAATTTAAATTACTTGAATATTCAATTCATCATGAAATCAAAGTATTTATTTCATTTTTTTTTTGTACCTGTGTAAAATTAGGAATTTCAATAGCAGTTGTACGTCCACTAGCATTTGATACTTCATAAAGTCTTGCCGGATGATCATTTATACTAGTTAATGATGATTGATGTTCACTAAGACGTTTATCAGATGCATATGGTTCTTTTCCCGAAGGAAAATGACTCCAAAATTCATCTTTTTCTTGTCCTTCAAATACCATAATTGGTTCTCTTGAAAAGAAAAAGAAAAAGAAAAAGATTTTATTGTAATTTATTTTATGATATTATTACTTCGATTTTGAACTAGCTACAACTTTTGACATTTCACGTTCATCACCTGTTGATCCTTTACCACACCATATGTAAACACATTGTGAAGTAAATAGAACAAAACAATCATTTGAATTTAATGATGAAGCACGTAAATCAACCTAAACAAATATTTTAATATTAAACAATAAAACTATTTCGATTAAGAACATTGATCATTGTTTTATAGTCTATTGATGAAATTAAAAGTAAATTCATCAAGAGAATATATCAAGT
>CAJNOL010001121.1:58112-79584 GCA_905250125.1 Rotaria sordida | reverse complement strand
AATGATAAAGAAATCTCTTGAAATATTATCTTTCTTAATAAAAAAAAGAGACTTATTTTCATAAATAAATATATTCAGTTAAATCCTATTTATTAGATAAATCATCATTAAATGTTTTTTTTTATAATCTATTATCCACTATTGAAATTCAATGAGAAATCTTAACATATAATTATTTACAATTTAAACAAATATTTACAATCGAAACAAGTTGAGTAAAATACATTATCAATCGAGTGACTCAAACAGATATTTACAAATAAAGATAAATGTTACATGTTCAATATTTGAGAAAATGTACTTTTACCAAGTTAAATTGAAAAAATAAATCTCTTTTGTTATGTGACGTACATAGATAAATCAACAGATTTTTTTTATTCGTTTGAGAATACTCTTAACAGTGTATATCCTTATTAAATATATGCCGAACTATAGTTTTTTCAGTTATACTTATGTTAAATTGTTTTCTAATGGTTTCACTAATAGTCCTGCTCTTGATTTCGATCATATTAGTTTTTAGGGTAGCAAATCGGATCTTGATCCCAAAAAAGAAAAAACTATTTCAAAATTTATTTGCTTAAAATCTAAACTAATATGTAAATAGTCGATTTTTTTATTTATTCAATCGATAAATCTCTCTTTTATTGTCGATCTTTCTCTTCAATTTGTCTTTTGATTAGTATCATTTAGAAGATAATTCAGTCGAAATATCGAATATTTTCTTAGGACATACCAAAACTATTTAGACTTATATTATATCAATGTACAGGAAGATTGGAGAAAAAATTTCATCCGTATATATATATATATATATATATATATGTAGTAGAAAGAGTGGTCTGCATGTTCGTATAATAGTCAAATTAGCTAAGTAATATAATCATATGAAATATTTTAATGAAAACTATAGATCATTAGTTATAGATGAATAAGAAAAACTTTCGTTTTTAGATAAAGGTGTCCACTACAGTTAGCATTCAATCGAAATAAATTCATTATGATTTATATTCTGTTTTTACCGATTAACCTTCATCTTATAATACAGTTGACAAATGGTTAAAATCGTTTCGATAAGGGTAACAACATATTTGAAGATGAGCCACGATTTGGTAGATTTGTAACCGAGACAACATCTAACAGTATTGAAGAAGTTCGCTGCCTTATTAGCGATAATCCGCATTTTACAATGAGCCATATTCACAATTCGCTTGTTGGCCAAGAACACATAAAAAGTGGCCACATATTGACTTAATTGTTGCTAAGAAGGGCCTCTTTTCTTTCATCTATCTTTCTCAATCGTCTTGCTAGTATATACTAGTAAGACGATTGAGAAAGATGGATGAAAAAAAAGAGGCCCTTCTTAGCAACAATTAAGTCAATATGTGACCACTTTTTACATATGATCGTGGCCAACAAGCGAATTGTGAATATGACTCATTGATGATATACAAATGGAGAATGATATGAGTCATATTACCTTTCAACGAATTATTTCTGACTATGTCAAACTATTATATCTATTAAAAATATCAAAATTTGGGAAGTCATCCGTTAATAATATACCTATTGTTATTTAAGGCTCCATAAAAAAAAGTCCCTTTTCGTCAGAATCATCAAAATTGAGATAAACTCATGGAGAAATAGCCCGTAGTCTGCTCTTTCATAAACGACAAAAATTTTTATTGGGCACCTCTCTTCGCTTAAAAAGTAAGAATTTTAGAAGAAGGACCACGAGAGGGACTGGATATTGATGTGCTTTTGAAGAACAAAGAAGAATTAAATGTCTAGAATGAAGACCCACAGAGAAAACTTGAAGATATAATCGAACTATTTTTGACTCTTGTTTGGTGATTATCTCTATTAAACATCGTGCCACAAGGCTAAAAATTTTCCTATAGTCATCACTCACCAGTCTCAACATATCCTGAAAGTTTCGTTCTATTTGGACGTTCCTGGTCTGAGATCGATTTGTGAAGGGAGCCTTAAGCATTTATATGAACAAGGAATAATTTATGATTAGCTCTTAAAATTTAAATAAATAAATATTGTCGATTAGACTGAATCTAAATAGGATAAGTAGTATTCTACTGATTGATGGATCAAAAAAAAAAAGGAAAACACGTTGAAAATTCTAGAAGAATATTGAATATAGATAATGTTGATTGCTACTTTATAAGATTTTTTATATGTATTTCATAAAATAAGATGAAAACTATAATCTCAAATAGTGATTATTTCATTCTGTTTTGATTCATCCAGTTAATAGCAAAATCGACTAATAAATGTTGCTTCATCAATCTACATTGTGCAAGTCCAACTTTTCCTATATTCGTATTTCCTTGAATAGAATCAAATGCATATCCAATTTGATTAAAATCTTCTGAATGATAATCATAATCATTCCATTGAAACCAATAAGGTTTATTTGTTTGAGAATTTATAACCGATGCACCATTTATAAAATTTTTCTCAATATTATTTCTTATATAAAAACGATATTCTGCTAAATGTAATGATGTATTATTTTCATGTTCTACACCTAATAATAAAACATAACCATTATCATATAAATCATATAAACGAGCTAATGGAGATTGTTCACTACATGAATCATAATGCTTATCAATTATTAATTTTGCTTTACGACCAAAAGCAATCATAGAATGTTGAGGATGTTCGCTTCGTAAAACACCTGGCCATTTTCGAAATGTTTCAGCTAATTTTCCCAAATATAAAGTGTTGGTGTTATATCAGGTTGATAAGCTGGCGTCGATTGACGAATTATATCAAACCATTCAGATGGTACTGGAGGATATTGCCAATATTTTGGATCCGAATTATCACACGTATGAGATGGCATTATAAGAGTTCCATCTGGACCTAACAAATCTAGTAAGACTTGTGTAAGAGTAACAGGTCCACCACAAATCCATCCAATTTTCGATAATGAACAATGAACCAATAATGTCATTCCAGATGAAACGCCTAATTTTTCCAAGTCGTTTTTCAATCTTTCAGCTGTTAAACATGTTCCGAATTGTTCATGTGTTCTAGCAATTAATGCACGCTCTTTCTCACTCATTTTCTACAAGAAATAAAACAGATGAAAAATGTCCTCTTACTTCGACTATATTATATCATTTTCGTGCTCTCTTAACCAAGTTATTTTACACTAAAATAAAAACTTTCTCAATGAAATAACATTTATTACCATACGAATTTGAGATAAATTTTCGAAGTTTTTATTTGTAAGTGATAAAATAAGGAGAACAAATTGATGTTTCGTGAAGATTTAAAACAAAGAAGAACTTATCAAATTTTAACATTACTTTAACAAGGTTCAATATTCAGTACATATAAGATTTGTGTAGAATCTATGATATTAGATATGAATCACTATGCAATATTGGAATCAAAAATGACTAGACAATATCAAGATGTTAACATAAAACATGATGAACTTTGAGCATTGGTTTTTTTGGTAAAGAAAAGAATGCCGTCAAGAGTCCATATCCAACCTTAAGGGATTGAAAAGTATATTAGATTTCATTTATAAAAATCCAAATAAGAGTAGAAAATTTCAACGTATTATTTTATATGGACAAGAGAACCGAATTAATCTTAAGAAAAACAGATCTATGTAGATTCGTCTCAAAACTTTAAAATCAATGAACTTTTATCTTTTTACTTTCTAGATCATGTTAATGCATTACTATTAACATAGTTCGAGGATTTTATGGAAAAATCACTTGATTTCAACATACAGATCTTAAAAACTACAATGTCTCTAGATACAATATGACATAATGTACGAAAGAGACAGATGAAAATTTGGGTATCTTAGATTTCAAGACTATTCTCGAAAGATGATTTTTTTTTCAATATGAATTTCAAAACATCGAACGATCACTAATCAATATCGAATTAGTGATTGAGATGATCAACTATATTTAACTATGTATGTTTCAAAAGCAAAATAAGAAAACACATTGAGCTATTTACTTCGAAGTCGTCTTGTATTTTTTCGTTCAAAACTTATCGAGAACAATGAAAAAAAAAACGAATATACTTATGGATTAGAAGAAGTAGGAGGGATTTATTACGAGTTACTTTTGTTGATGTGCAAGTCACTCTTGTTTCTTATTGGTCATGGACGTTATTATCCTAAAGAAAAGTGCATGTGCTCGTTTATCTCTTGCATTTGTGACGTGTAAAGGACAAAAGTAAAGTGCACAAAGAAAAAAAGTGACTCTCAGTGAGTGAATTGGTGACTGTTATTCATCCTTGGACTTATTGTTGTTTTTTCATATAAAAATTCGTTGACAATTCTATTTATTTTGTGCAAGTCATTGTTTCATGAGATATTAATTATTATCTTTAGGATATAGTAATAATCAATTTGAAATGTGTCAACAAGTAAAACGAATAATTGAGTTGCTTTCGAAAACAATAGACAATTGACTTCTTATAAAATTTTATTATGAGATTAATCATTACTGATTATGATAAACATCCTCTATTTACTCAATCAATAACGGATACTTCACTTTTTTATATCAGACTTGACGTTCATCTAACATTATATTTAATCTGTTGAGAAAACATCATTGTCTATCAACAATTTTCTGTGTATTTCTCATTGATGATCTTCCATTATTATCTTGACAAAACAAATAGTTATTCGAAAGTCTTCATTTTTGTGATGACTCGTCGTACTTCCTAGACAAATTGTATCAGTTGTGCATGGCTGAGATGTAGTTGGGTACGATCCAGTTACTCATCTTACTCAGAATCAATTGATAGATAAAGTATTGTTAAATGGTCCAAATTCTAGAATTCTTAGACTTTTCTTATGATAGTGCATCCTGTTTTTTTGATGTGATTGCGTGGTTCTATTCGTTGGAAAGAAAATTTTATCTCAATATAAATAAAGTTGAAATTTGATCAAAAAAAAAAGAAAATTAATCAAGTGAATGTATGCTTCTCTCTCTCTTATGTAATAAACGTAGGTTAACAGATCGATAGTTGAGTAAAATAGATATTATTAAAAAATGTCACATATGAAATTAGTCTTTGTGAGACGTAGAAATAGAATTATCAATATGAATGAACAAGAAATAATTATTTATTTAATAAATGTGAAAAGTAAGAATAAATAATTAAGTTAACAAAGCAAAAATTAATGAAAATTGAGGATAAACAAGAGATAAATCATGTAATATAGTGCTTTTTATTTGATGATCTTTTTCTTTTTTTTGAATATATTCGTTTTCGTTTAATATTTATTTGTCAAATAGATTGATGATTTTTAAAGGACGATTATCTATTTGGTATTTATTATATATAAAAATGATAATTTATGAAAGAAAGATGTTTTATTTTGATTAGAATTTATTGTTCGTTTGTTAAATTGTTTTCATTTAACTTTGCAATAATATAAATCAGGTTAATTTGTTAATATTGGTAATTATCTTTTTCTAAAATAAAAATAATTGAATGTTTTCGGTTCATTGCAGTAATCTCACTCGAATGATTATTATTCTTATTCGACTATGTTCACTTGTTTGATGAAATACTTTTTTTTCGTAAAGATCTTCCGATAGGAAAAAGTATCGAAATGAATATTCTTCCATGACTAAATAATTCTATGTATTAAATTCGAAAAGGTTTCATCATTAGTTTTATTTAAGATTGTTTAATCAGAAAATCTTCCTTTTATTTACAATTTATTATCATGATTCAATGTAGTTTTCACAGTTTTTAATCTAAATTCAAAATATGATTGTTGGCTCTAATATGATGTAATGTATTTTGAAAAATTTCTTGTTAATATAAATAAAAATGGCCTAAAAAGAGAATATATTATTCGAGAATCTGACAAAGTGTAAGTGTGCATATGAAAGAAAAGAAAAAAAAATGACGAAGTTGCCATGGACAATTTGAGTGTTTTATTTGTATTGAAAGAATTGGTTGACCAGCGTCGCAATAAGAGGCCACAGAGTCAAATAAAGGTATTGTAATTACATTAGAAATAATTTGTCTTGTTTAATATATACTTTTTCATATTTTTTTTCTTCATAGGTTTTATTAATCAATTTTATCGAACAAGTTTGAATAATGGCGTAACACTTTGGTGGAGGATTTTCATTTATTTCGATTGTCGTAAATAATACATTCAATATTTCTCGATTGATTGTTTGAACAAATATACTATAATTCTATTAAATAAATATATTCACATATATTGATCATTTTTTTTTTTTTGCTTTATTCTGCTTTTTTAAATAAGAAAATATATCTTGGCGAATTTCAAATATTGAAACGATTGAAATCATATCGAATATCAAAGATTGTTAATTAAGTTCGATAGTGATTATGAACTTTATCAAATTTTTAAAAAAGTATCAACATTTTTTAGGGTTTTGGAGAAAATTCTGGAAAAAGTGACAATTTTCACAAAATTTTACTAAATCTCGGTAGGTTTTTTTAAAATTTAATAGGAGTAACGAATAGAATGGATAAAATTGATTATAGTTAATACAAAAATTTGGTCGAATTTGAATAATTTTCATAGGAAAAATGTCGAATATTGATATGAGATGGTCAAGACTTGGTGTACACCGATATTAACTACATATGATGACTGTGATTGAATGATTTATTCGAATAGTAATAAATCTAATTCGAATAATAAATAATGAAAATGATATTTGAAATAAATTCTTATAGTGAAATAATCTTATTGTTTAACCTAGTCAATCTATTAAGTTCAGATTACTCTCCTAATAGTATGTCAGTCGAAACATTGTCTACTGAACTATCTTATTATATAATTCTAAATAAACTAGAAAGGTATCTGTATAGGTATTTTGTAAGTATCCATCTATTGAGACAATCCTCATGAGGATATTCAAGCATGATCCAGTGACATACTGTTAATAAGGTAGCCGAATAGATGTGTACGTTGATGTGAATAGATTGACTAGGGTGATATCGAAATTGGTAACTTTATAAATGGACATAAAAAAATCGGAGGATTATTAAATTAAAGTTGAATAAGAAAAATGTCTTTTATAATAAATTTTCTCGAATGAAAAAGAAAATATTACGAAAAGGATATTTATGTCAAAATAAATCAATAATTGAATAAGATGATTTTGTCAAGATCAATTTAGTTTAAATGTCAACATTTTTTCATGTTATTCTTGTTTTATTTGTCAACTGAGATTTTATATAAATGAATCGATTCTTATATATAATATATGAAAAGAATAATTTATTTCTATATTTTGTTTTTATTATCTTTATTATAAATATAATTAAAGAAATAAAATCAATTTCAAATTAATTTTATTTTTCCATGAATCAAATTCAAAATAAAAATCAATTGTAATCATTTATTTTAATATTAAATTATATGTCAATTCTAATTCAATTCAATTTCTCACATGAATATGCTCTTTTTTTTCAATGTAAACACTTGTCAATGCGATATCATCAAGGAATCAAAATGTACAACTCATACATTCTCATTCTTACAATTTTATACTATTTTCTCCAAGAGGTTAAAAAAATTTATTTGAAAAAATGAAAATGATAACAATTCGAATTGCTAATCTACCAATTGATTAGATTCATTTAACATCGTTATACTGAAAAAAAAAATTTTCATTGTATTGTCAGATAGATATTCAATAGATAACTTGTTTTCTTCTAATCATAATATATTAAGTAAGATAGGTAACATAACAAGCGGAAAATATCATATTATTCTTGTTTTTATTGATTCAGCCACGATATTATCCTCTTGTAGACATTCATTTTATCATTTCAGTAATCTTTTGAGCACACCATATTTTCTCTTGCCAAACGTTGACATATACTGTTGACTTTTTGCTTAAACTTCGAATTGAATTAGTTTATAAATTTCTATGTCCGTCCTATTCTCATTCTGATAGATTAAGTCTAGAAAGTTTCACAATGATCTAATCAGATTTATTACTGACATTCGTTTTATTATTGCTATGAAACTGTATTCAATAATCTTTGGATTCTCCTCTCCAGTCGTCCTGACTTAAGAGAAGAGAGCCGCAAAAACCTCAATTTAAACGTCTACTGAAAATATTTTCTTGGAAAAAAAAGTGAGTTCGAAAAAATAAAATATTAAATTAATTAAAGGATATTTCTTGGAAAAAAGGTAAAAAACTCAAATAAAATGAATAAAATTTCATAAACAGATCTTTTTAACGAGTGACGGATGTTTAATATAGATATGAATCGACTGATTTTGTTGACAAAGGAAAGGAAAGATGATCAACTTGGAAAAATATGTTTTTTTCAAGATCATTAGCCATAAAATTGACTCATTTTTGCTTCCTTTAGGTTGTGAAGTCAATGGAAAAAAAAATGCTAAATAAAGTGATAGTTGTTATAATTCTCTTGATAACTTAAAGATTGATTTCGAGAATTAATATTGTTAAAAATGATCTTATTTAATGATTCGATATATATTAATGTCTTTCTTTTTATTAGATTATTTACTTTAGCATAGACAATAAATAATAACTAACAATGTTTTAGAATTTAACATAAAATGCGACATTGAATTGTTGTTGTCCATCGGAAATTCAAAAATAAATCAACTGTAATCAAAGAAAATAATTATCCTTGAGACATTGAATTGTTGTTGTCCATCGGAAATTCAAAAATAAATCAACTGTAATCAAAGAAAATAATTATCCTTGAGACATTTTCACTTGAATTATATCTAAAATCTTATGTTTTTTAAATAAAAATCTTAAGAATCTACTATTAAAATAATAAAGTGATACAATAATAAATGATAATTAAATCTAGAAGATAAATTCTAATAGAATGATATATTGATTTGATTAATAACAATATAAATAAAAATAAAATATAGTTCGATTAATAATAGTAAGAAAAAAATTTTTTCGAGAGTATAATTTTATCCAAATTGATGAAAATAAAATGACAGTTAGTATTCTTTCCACATTTATGGAAATAGAACTTCCGTTTTTTTTATTCTTCTTTTATATTTCTGATTATGATTTGTTCTTAAAATAGAATATATTATCAATTAATTCTTGAATATTTTCATTATTTCTTTCGAAATAATATCTTCCTTAATGAAATCATTGATTCTATATATATCATAGGAATCCTATATTAGACTTATCTTATTACCTTCAGAAATAAATATCATACTGATTTATAAGAAAGAAAATCCGGTTTTATTTATTGTTTATATCATATATATATATATATATAGAGAGAGATTATCGAAAAGAATTAGAGTTTTTTTCATATAATAGAAATTCTTTTATTCAATATCAAAGAGAATAATGTCACTCCATACATCTACTATTTAACGGAAATAACTGACAGCAGGGATTTCTATTAGACGTATCTTATTCAATAAGAATTTTTTTTTTGTTTTTCTTATTATATTAAAGAGATTTGAAAATAAAATCTTGTACGATCAGCTTTTTATAATGATATATTTATTGATTTGAAAATAATAATCAATATAAGAGAATATAGATTTATTCTAATTGACATGCCTTGAAAATTTTTTTGTCTTATATCACGAGTTACTCTCAACTCATTGTCGTTTTATGTCCATCGGCATTCGAACGGAAACAGTTTCTTTTTTTTTCTGTTCGCGTTCGTCTATGTGTTATTTGCTGGTGAAAATAGAATGGCTTGCTTTTTCTTATTTTTCCTTGTTTTGTATTTAAACACGATCGGAACACAAGGAAAAAAAAGAAAGAGAAATTGAGAAAAAAACATTGTATCATATTAAATCTAAGATATATATCGTTATCTTAAATAAATCCTAATGACTTGTGGATCAACAACTATCAATATATTTATATTTTTATCATTAATTCTTAATATTATCCTTACTAATGGTAACTATTTGATTTATATTTATCATATTATATAAAAATAGTCAATATATATAAGATAATCAATTAAGAATTATTTTATTTTTAACCATCGAAGAGAATTTATTTAGATCAATAATTAAATTGAATGTGAATATATATTTGAGAATAAAATATATTTAATTTATTTGAATAATTAATTAAGATTTAATTTAATATAAAAATGTTGATTAATAGATAAATAATTGAAAATTTATCGAAAACTTTAAAATATTGTTCTAGGTCAACATAGAACAAATGAAAAATGTGATGAAAATACGGTGAATATGCATATGCTTCAATGTTATAAACAATATATTGATGATCAATTTGATCTAACATCACCTGAAAATGCTTATTTTATGGAAGGAAGTCTACTTTGCCAGTCAGTTTTTTATTTTATTTTAATTTAATACAATTAAAAAATTTTTGTTTTTGTTTTATTTTAGAGCTTATAATAAAAGTTCATCATATCGTCAATGTCTTTATTCAATATTTGATGTTGATGAAATTTGTTCTCGTGATCATTATCCATATTCATATGAATATTCGAAAATATATTGGAAATTGGTTATTAGTTCCTGTCAAGTTAGTAAGAGTAAGTTATTATT
Source organism: Rotaria sordida (assembly GCA_905250125.1). NCBI lineage: Eukaryota > Metazoa > Rotifera > Eurotatoria > Philodinida > Philodinidae > Rotaria > Rotaria sordida. The sequence goes on along the minus strand of CAJNOL010001121.1, from coordinate 69,023 downwards.
TATTTATTAAAAATAAGATAAATAATATAAATAAATCTAGATGGAAATTGTCATCCATCTCGTTTAAGTCAACAAATTTTAAGTAAATGTCATTATTCATTTGATGACAAATATCCAACTAAATGCACGTAAGTTTTTTTTTTTTGTTTTTTATTTAATTAATCATCTATTTTTGAATTATATTCTAATAGAGAATTTCTACGTTCAGTTAAATGTATGGAACAACATGAAGTTGATTTAATACCTTCAACATATGGATCTCAATGTTCAACAAACAAAGCTTTTTATTATTATTATGGAGATCTTGCTGCTCGTCTTCAATTAGCCATTAATATTTGCGAATAATTTACTTTTTATTTAATATATCAGCATTTTATTAAGAATATTAATTCAATTAATTAATAAAATATATTAGACTTCCGACAAGTCTTCGTTCATTAGTTTTCATTTTATTTCTACAAAAAGAAAAATATTTCTAGAAGAAAAATCATTCGAGAAAATAAATCTAATTCAATTTTTAAAAGAAAAAATATTTGATTATGATTCCTATATAAATTTAGTTTATTTCTGTAAATAATCATCGAATAAATGATTTTCTTTTGAAACTAATTATTGATGTCATCTTACCATTATCCTATATTTCATTAAATATATGAATAAATAATATCGAGTATTGAAGAATATAAGATTAGCTTGTTAAATCTATATGTTAAAATGAACATCAGTTAATATTATATAATCGATAATATTTATTTATTTATTCTAATATATAGATAATGGGACAAATGAGGGTATGACTCTTATTTTCGTCAATAGTCACATCCGATAGACTCAAACACCCTGTTGATACATTCTTAAAATGAATGAAATTATTTGTGAATATATATATATATAAATTGTTTGTAGATTGTAGAATTGATTTGTTTTCTTTTTACTTTAATTATTTGATCAATAGTTTATTATATTATATGACTTATTCTCTTGTTGATTAATTGGTTTTTTTTCTAATAATCATCCTTTTTTCAATCTTTGCGTCTAAATTAAAATCGTTTTCAAATAAGAGATATTTGTTTATTATTTAATAATGAAAATCAATGATAATATATTTTGAGCAATGAAAATAAAACTCGACAGGTAGAGTAATGACAAAATAATTTCATTTATATCTTATTTCGTAATTACTAATAGTCTTAGCTAGTTAACTTATATTCGAAGTTTTTCATAAAAATAAAGCAACAGAATTTATTTATTTATTTATTTAAATGAAAAAAAAGATTTTTTTCTATTGAGAAATTGATGATAAATTGCGATGAAGAATATTGATTATAGTGACAATATTCTAGAATATCATACTGAAGTGGTAAGATGAGATAATATTGATGATTGATTATAGATTATTGTTATTGATTCGAATGATTTTTAAATAAACTATTCAACGTGAAATCTTCTTCAATAAATATATTCGAGTTTATTTTACGTGAATATCTTTTAAGTTGTTTATATAAGATGATTTTCAGATAATGAATATATCTAATTCTATTTTTTCAAGTAGAACTCTCAAAATTTATTTTCAAATATGTTAATTCTTTCATGTGTCCTGAAATAATGATAAATCTTTAAAGTTGATGATTTTATCTTTAACTAAATATAGAAGAAAAATATCTGTGTTAGAAGATTCTCTTGAATTGATCTTGTCAAGTACATATATATGATGAGAAGCTAAACGAATAGTTTAGTCTCACCCTGACTAATCATCTTGATTGAGTTAATTCTATGTTTTGTAAATGTCTTATTCCATTGACAAAAACATGTTTATTAAATGAGAAAGAAAAACAAACATGACAATAGATAATAACAATTAAGAGAATATCAATAGAAAACAACAGAACAATAATTATATCAATGTGATATTTCTATCATATAAGAAAAGAATAAGATTTATAAATCTAAATAATATTGTTTAGATTTATCAATGAACTATCTCATTAATAAAGATAAATACCAACGATTATTCTCTATCAACAGATATTTTATTTCACAAAGATATTCTTTAGATTTTTATTATTGATCTAATTACCAAAAATTAATTATCTGTTGAGTATCGAATAAGGGATTATCTTTTTCAAAACTGATCTATTTAGTTATGATTCGATTAGTAAAAATTCTTCTGGATTTTTGTCTTTAACTTTTTTTGACAAATAATTTATTTATCAGTGATAATAAAGCACAAATTGACTCAAGATTTTTGAGAAATATTCCACATATATTCCAAATATGATTTTATAATAAAAGTAGATTAAAGTTGTCTCATAAAGGATAAATGACAAAACAAAAATTCTGTCTTTAAAATATAAGATAAAGTAACATTAACTGATATAATATACTGATGTAAACTCAATAATTTCGAAGAGAAAAACTATACTAATTCGATTCGATTTAGTCGACTATTTATATAAGAATTCTATTTCGATATATGACTAGATTTATTCAAGCTATATATTCGTTGAATTAGTGAATAGCAATCTTTTTTCACTAATTATTTATCTGAAAACTTTTTTTTTAAAAAGCAACTAGAAAAAAAATCTCATTTGTGATCGTACCAGTGATGGAATCGGTTTGTTTTCAAGTCTTAAAAAAGCAATCTATTCGATTCGGTACGAAAAACTACGAACCGATTTGATGTAAAAGAGATATATTACTTTGTAGATGCCGAAAATAATGATTCTTTTTCCGATAAAATCTTAAAGGATAGAGTTAATCTCATTTATCTTAATCAACTATCTAAGATTTTTGTCATTATTACACATGTCAACAATAGATTTGTTTAACGTTTTCGAGCCGATGAGTCCCACCGGTGGGACTCGCCATATTTTAACAAGAAAATGACTAGAAACACACTTTCTTTTCCTTTTTCCCTAGGCAGAAGGTTATATGTAATGTATCATGTGCTCTCTCTGTTATTGTTTGAATTATTTATTGCATAGCATGGTGTTTCTCGTTGAAACAACCAAGACAATAAAATTTGTCATAATCAAAACAGAAGGTTTTTATTTTCTTTGCTGTCGCATTACTTGCTTCTCTTGATTGTTTTTGTCTGATTTTCTCGTAGTAGCTAGCACAGCGTTAATGCCTATTTGATTTACAAGGAAAATTATGACGGAAGCCATATGACCATGCTACAGTTTCGTGAAAGTCTTTTTCAATCTTTACTGCTTGATATGCCATTCGAGAAGCTGAAACCTGATCCGAAGCAACAATCAACTAGCCAAACGAAACACAAACTCGCTGACCACAAGCTCGAAGAAAAAGAAGAGTCGAACCGCGATATTCAAAGACGCTGTGCTGACTGCTACGAGCACATCAGATAACAACAATCAAGAGAAGCAAGTAATGCGACAGCAAAGAAAATAAAAACCTTCTGTTCTGATTGTGACAAATTTTATTGTCTTGGTTGTTTCAACGAGAAATATCATGCTATGCAATAAATAATTCAAACAATAACAGAGAGAGCACATGATACGTTACACATAACCTTCTGCCTAGGGAAAAAGAAAAAGAAAGTGTTTTTCTAGTCATTTTCTTGTTAAAATATGGCAGGTCCCACCAGTGGGACTCATCGACTCGAAAGGGTTAAAAACATTTATTTAAACTTTTTTTTGACTCAGTTTTTGAAAAAAAAAATCTCTTTAGTTACAATTGCTAATGCGATCAATATGAGTTGTTTCATCAATAAGCTTTATTAATTCTATAGATTATATTAAAGTCAATTATTGGTGAAATCGAGCAATAGATCTATCGAGAAAATAATTTACAATTGAACCTTCTCATGACGAATTTTAATAGTGTTAATATAAATGAATCATTGTTCTATTCTGATATCGTTCAGAACTATTCTTTAGGGAATTATCAATTTAATATTGGCAAATCGAAGTCTGTTTTATTTATATAAATGTCTCCTTTTAAAGAGTATTCGACTATCTATTTTGAGAAAAACAGATGAGATATTCTTCGAAAGATAATCTATTGTCGAAAAGTGATATCATATAGAAAAATTTTCTGTCTTGCAATTGTTGTATTTCGAAGAGTTTGAATTGATTTATGGTTTAAAAAATTTCGAATTTATCATCAACTAACAAATAATGTATTTACTGATTAATTCCATATTTAATCAAAGTTAATTTATCGAAGCAACTCATCATAATTATACTACAGTGCTGGAATTAACTCAATTGTTTGACAGTTTATCTGAAAAAAAAAGAGATCATTACTCTTTGATCAATCGAAATAATAAATTCATGAGCAATCATTAATTTCACTCGGTTCTATCCATTTCAGTTCGATAAAAAAAATCGAACTAATTCTATCTGTATCTTGAAAATATGCAAACCACTGTCAAAGAGGGTGATAAAGAGAAAAATATTTTTTCTTCATCAGATAGTTTCTAGTTCTCATATTTATGTATATGCCGATCATGTTAAACATATCAGGGATGGGCGACTCAAACAATTTCTCGAGTCGATTCGCGTCGAATCAAGCTATTTTTGCCATTTTTTCACTCTCTGATTATGTTTATAAAGAATGTTAATAACAAACTTTTCAATATACGAGATTTAGGTCCTGGTTTTTTAAGCCCAAAAACTAAAATAGGTTACACATGAAAAAGGCACACAATTAATCTAGACTAATCAACAAAATAAGAAACGTGAAATCAAGCCTTCTACTTTACACAGCGTCACACCTCAGTAAAACAATAATGTTTCTATAAGCAAAGCCTAACCTTCAACTTGTTTACAAGCAAAAATTATTTATTACTATGTAAATTAAATGTCTTATTACATTTAAAAGATGTTAGAGTAGAAATATTAGTTTTTGTAAAATGTGAAGAATTCAATCTCATTGAAAGACCACTTTGAGAAAACACATGTTCATCTGGTGCTGACATGCCAGCAACACATATATTTGTTTTAGCAAGCTTATTAAGAGATCAGTATTGATTTTTTTTTAAGGATGAGGTGAGATCGTACACTCACACCCTTTGTTGGAAAATAGGTAATGTGAAATGAATGACGAAAAATTCGATGATTAAACGCTGTCATACAACAATTATACTGAAGCGTGATAAAGAATATGGCACGTAATGCAATGCGAAGTTTTCATTTAGTTTATTACATACACGTATACACCCTTCAGAGATGAGTCGAAACCAAAATGCGAGAAAAAGCGCACATATTCGACAATATGTGTAGGCTATTATTTACGACCACATGAATCTATATGTCGAAGAAAAGCTCTGGAAAAATTATTAGGATATAATGTACTCAATTAGGACGGAATTTCTAAATAAGTGAAAATCTAATCGTACAAATCAAGGTTTCTTTTTTTAAAAGTGTAAATAAAGACTTTTTTGAATAAACGACTCGGAATGACTCTAGTCAAACAGTCGAGTCAACGCTACCCGATTTTCGAGTCCGAGTCATGACTTGGACTTGCCCATCCCTGAAACATATGATTCATTTCCACATATCACTCTATTTCAATTGCGTAATTTCTATTCTACTTTCTTCGCTTCCTTTGTTCGTTCTATTACTTTGAAATATTTGCACTAAAACGATACAATCACCTAAATATCTTCTAATGGCTTCTTCGTCACAAATTGAATGGAATTGTTCTCAATGTCAAGTTGTCATAAGTGATCGTTATAAATGTTCCAACAACTGTCAATCAATGTTAGTTTGGAGGTGCACTGATTCTAAGAATCTGGTTTATATGCTCATTATAGTCAACATTGTGATAGATATGATTATTGTTCATCAGAATATGCAGAAGGAAAAACAACAGCTAAAGAAAGAAAAACAGATTTCAAATTCTCAAGAACTCCAAATGCTATACATTGGTAAATGAAGCGAATCTGTTTAGTCTGCATATGAATTTGTATTCCATTATCCAGTTTATCTTGGGTATACAATAATAAAACTTCATTATATTCTTATTGTTTTTATATTGTAGATCAACGTCCATGGTCAGAGTGAAGTCGTAGTAATGAGTCTTGTATACACCATATAGAACATGACTAGTGGTCTGCGTGATTAGAATTTTTTTTCGCCGTCGTGATCGTGAGCGTGACTAAAAATGTCAATCACGCAGACCACTAGACATGACATCGAGCAAGTACAATAATTATACAATATATGTGAACAATCGCTCGTAGAATATTGTACGAATAGAAAAAAAACAGCATGCATAAAGTACAAACATATCATTTTTATCTTCCATGAATCTACCTTCAATCAGATTATAGTATTTGAAACATTATTATTCTGAACGCTAAATAGCAGCAGAGCTCCATTTCAATCAACCAACAGTCAATTATTTTCTATTAGTAGTAATAGATATTCTATACTCATGAATATGCTCGAAATTAATTTTGTTATCTGATGACATGGATGATGTTAATACAATACATGGACCTGAACAATATCATAAGTTGATAGTCGATTTGACATTTATTGCAATTTATCAAGCAGAAGACTCCACACAACGTAAAGCATTTTATCACGCAAAAAGTCCAACTAATTATGCATTTAAAATACAAATAATTTGTGATTTTTCTCATCGAATAATCCATGTATCCAACTGTTATTAGGGTAGTATAAATGATATTACCATTTTAAGAGAATCAGGCTTATTAGAATATGCACAAGAAGATGTACAAATTATTACTGATAAATGGTACACTGGTGAACAGTATGTCATTACTTTGCGAAAAAATCTCGTGGTGGTGGAATTAACAACTGAAGACAAAGACTTTAATCGAAGTATTTGTAACGCAAGAGCAGCTACTGAAAATATTAATCAACGTATTGAACAGTGTGCTATTTTATGACATACTTATAGAGGATCTTAGGATGACGTTCGTAAGACTACTAAAATTGCGCATGTTATTTGTGCTTTATGTAATCTTAATTTGTATAGACATCCTATTTGTAGTTATAGATTATAATATGTTATCTATGGTTTCTGATCGTTTCTTGTTAATAAAATTTTTTCAGTAGTTTTTCTTGTTGTTTTCGACAACAGGTAAGATCTACAGTGAATAAGTTCGATAAAAGTTCATTTTACGAAAAGAGATTAGAAAGACACTCGATTCTATTGGTTTTAGATATGGTAAATAATCGAAATAATGATGAATCGCTAGTACTACGCGAGTACTACAAGAGGTAAAAAAAATCATATCCTTCTGATGTACTATATAACCTATATGCTAAAAAATTAGTTAGGGCACTCGGCCAGACTGATCATCCCCATATATTAATGAACTAATTAGTTATTGAATATCTCTCTATAAAACTGTTTAAAAGATAAATACTGAAATAGATCTATTCAAGTTTGTTTAACTTGATAAATATGATTACAAATATCCCATAGTATATTTTATTGAATATGAATCAATTATCGAAATATTGAAATTGAATCTTTAGATTATTGTTAGAGATTTTTTTATATATTGTTATGGAATAATGTGGTGGTCAATCAACCGCATAAAAGATAAAATATTTTATTTAGAGAAAATATTTTTTTTTCTTGTTAACTTATTCTTAAAATGAAAAAGGGATTTTTAGTTCGAATTTATGGAACATCATTATAAATTGGTTGTTGAGAATAATAATATTGAAAATCTTGTTTTGGTTCTATTTGAATATCTTCTGTTGTCGCCATTCGACGATTATAAGATGCAATACGATGACATGAACAAATCCCTATGGGAGATGTTTGACTATTGTTACGTGAACAATAATTAATACAATATAAACTTAGATCCCAAAGAAAACGACCTTCTACGACTTGAATAACATTACACATTGCATATACACCTATTATTAGTAATATTGTACCAAGCGATGAACCTGTAAGAATGGCCATTTGATTATTCTAGAAATATAAATTCAACTATTTATTATCATTCATTGTTTTAAATATTTCAAGCAAAATATGATTTATGTCTCGTTAAACTTTTCATAATGACTAACTGCAAAAGTTCGGCATTTATTTATTTATTTTTGAGTATAGCGTGACAAGAACTTTTCGTAGAGATTTCACAGTTTTTTTATTAATAAGAGAAACATTTCTTCTGCTAACCTGTAGATAAATATTTCGTTGAAAATACTTCCCCAATGATGAAAAATTTTAAAAGATGTTTCAACAGAAAAATTTTTTCGTACTTTTCAGCAATTTAGAAGAAAATGTCGGTCCACTAAGAAGTTTCATCTTATTTTCCCTTTTTTAACGGGTCTTGAAGCGCTACGATAAGCTATTATAAACAGATTGAAATTATAATTTCACCTTATTGGTTTACTTAGGAATCGATATTTTTCTAAAGATCTTTTCTAACGAAATGTCTTCACAACTAATAAATCATTTCGAAAAAAAAAAGATTTTTTCTATCGATCGAACTTAGTCAAAGTTCATATTTCTTGTCTAATTAGAGTTTGCGATCTTTATATAAAAGTATATTATATTAAACAAAACTGACTTTTTTTTTATTAGATATTACGCGAAAAACTTCATTTGATGTTCAAGACGGGAAAATCAACTTTTTAATAAAACTCTTTCCTACAGAATTGCTATTTTTTTAACTCGAATATATTCATGAGAATAGAAAGAGCATGTTGCATTGTTTACCCCAATACATAACATGCATAAAAATTTCTAAATCCGAATGCAAGATAAATTGATGAAATCTAATTATTATCACTGATTTTGTGTTAAATTGCAAGGTACTTTTCTAGTCAAACATATTCTTCAAATTTTTCATCCTTCAATATGTATTTTCAACAAAATATATTTATACATTGCTCTTTCGACCAAGACCACTATCAAGTCTCTACAACGAATTCTTGTCATGTTTATACTGAAAAGATAAGAAATGCCAAATTTTTGCGATATTCCTTATTAATTCGAGTTATCTTCTCGAAGTCAATAATCATTGACAAAAAAAAAAGATTTGACAAATGTATTTAACCCTTTCTTATGGAGCCCGTATATATACGGACTGAGCTTTGCTTGAACTACTTCTATTTACAATAATGACTTTTTTTCTTTATGCGATTTCTGCAAGAGTATGACTCTTCATAATCTATTCTATCGGATGATTGTTGCACTGTTGCGTTAACATACTCTCCAAGGGTCTTACCTGGAGACACAATTAAAGTGTGTCAGCCCTAAAGCGCACCGAAAGGCAATACTGAGGCAAATATCTTTATGCTGCATCGAACAGACGACAATTGCTCTTGAGATGAAACGCGCATTCTTAAGATATCGTTGCAAATACCATTGTAGTGGTTACACCAATAGTCGGACACTAATTCTAGTTTACTCTGATTATGTTCCAAGTCGTCATACGTTAGGGTAAGGTTAAACTACTTGGAGGGATCAGTCTCTTAGCCAGCTCATCAAAGTATTCTTGCAATTAGCAGATATAGAGCGTCATTTCTGTAACATCACCAAGTATGTGCATTGTATATATCTTACTTTGTACTTTTTTACAGCGACCAATAGTGTTTTTATCGGTAGAAAAATCCCGTAACGAAAGGGTTAAAAGTTAAGTATAGAATATGAAAATGATCGTCTCATTCTATTTTTTCTCTCAACTTTTTAGTTCTATTTGCATAATATATTCAACTTACATTAGAGATTACGAAAAAGAATTCTTTTTTTGCATTCATCTAAGAAAAGCTTCATTTAAATAAATTTAATCTTTGGAAAAAATGAATCATTATAAAAAAAAAAAAAGAAAGATGAAATCTGACCGGTTTTTTGTAAATATATGATGATGATTAATTTAGTTTGTGGAAATGTTAATATAAATGCGATGATATAAATATATAATAAAATTGAATATGAATAATGTTGATTTCTAATAATAAAAATCCTTGAATATGATAGATATATCCTGTTATCTTTGAAATCAAAGATAAAATTTATTTTTTTATTTAGATTAACAAAAGAATGACAATCAACTTCAAACTGATTAGTTCAATTATTCCAAGTTCTTTTATTCTCTCTAATAATACTGCCAAAAAAAAAAGACGTTTTTATTCTAGTCGTTTTTCTATAAATAGAACAATAGAGAATATAATCGTCGAACTAAATATAAGAATATTCTCGACCCTAAGAGAAGAGAAATATTAATATATTTACGTCAAAGTCAAAAGAGTTTTGTTAAATTATATCCGGTAGCACAAATTTGTTGTTTCATTTATTTTCTAAATATGAAATATTCTTCGACAAATAAAATATATTTATCAATCGACAAGTTTTTCTATGAATCAATCAATCTCAACTTAAATAATAAAGAAAGTTCCATTTTTTTTCAATACATTTTTTCTATTTCTTTTTTATTTCAAACAAAAAAAAACGAAAAACTATGATTTTTTTTTCTTTGATTAATCGAGTCTTGTTAATATAAACATTTTCGAATTAAAAATGAAGATATTAATTAAAAGATAAATAACTCAATAAAAACTAATATTGACTTTTTAATTTAGTCAAATATTAGACAACCAATTCGATAGAACATTGAATACTTACACAGAATTTATCATTCAACACTGACTGACAAAAATTTCGATCGCATATCTATATGAATTATATTTGTTCATTTAGTCAAATATTATTTAAATAAATCTCAATCGAAATATTCTTTCGATTGATTTATTCGAAAAAAAGCAGGCAATGCACATTTATAAACGAGCATTTTTTTCTTATCGTAATGCATTTATAGAGTATACGTTTCCATTAGAGCTTCGCATCGGATGGAACAGTCTCATTCCATGGAACGTAATTCTTTTGAAAATGTCCCATCCCATGGGATGGAACGTAATTCTTTTGAAAATGTCCCATCCCATGGGATGG